>ML218299.1:12870-29294 GCA_004785975.1 Popillia japonica | reverse complement strand
GAAAGGTTCCACCAAGACCTATAAGAGATGGAGAGAAAATGCCAAGGAAGATAAGCATGATAGCTGATTATTGTTGGATGTTAAAAAGGGATGGTCCACTACGAGATTACAGAAGAAAAAACACAAAAAAGAGTATGGAAGGACAAAGGAAAAGATAGTATAAGGACTTGTAAAGACATAAATAGTATTTTAATGCTTATGTTTATTAGACTTAATGATATTTGTAAGTAATTTTGTTTTTTATATTCTTTGTAAGTAAAAATTATTTTTAATTTTTAAAGAATATAATTTGAAGCCTTTTTGTAAAAAATCCTTACGTGATGGAGAAAAATAGAGTGCATATTTGGATTCAGCGCCCAAAAACACATAAGAATCAGCTATCAAATTTAAAACAATTTTTAGAAAACGTAGGCCTGTGTTATCATTGTCGAAATAAATGGGTGAATCACCTTTTTAGCATATATAACAAGCGAAAGACATACTGAACCTCTTTATTCTGGTGGTGCTTTTTTAGCATTTAATTTTTTAAACTTTGAATTGGAAACATTAATATGTGACAATATTAGTTCCAATGGTGATTATTGCACAGGAAATGGTTGCCAGCGTTGTTTCTACATGGTAATGATCAGACCGATTTGTTTTTGGTCTTTGGGCATGTGTTTTTGACATTCAATTTATTTACCCAGATTTTCCGTCATTGTGCATAAATGGAAATGAACTATGTTTAGCGATTAGGCATCTTTAATGTTGTTAAAAACAATAGCCTGCCTTCCATACAATTTAAAATGACAGTTACCGTACAATGAGGTGAGTATTGTTACAAAATGTATGCTTTTTCTCAATATGTAGTCATTGTAAATGCTACCACTTCCGTTTAATACGTACCAATCAAATAATAACTAAATGCAATGTTATCGCTATATTAACTTCCAGTTCCAGGTACATTTAGAAAATACATAGGTACGCATGATATGAAAGTTTTACTTATGTCTGTAGTTAATTTAGCTGGTGAAGTGAGTTTGGACATTTAAGTCGCTTATTGATTGGTAATAGTTTAGTTTGCGGCTAATAAATTTCTTAAAGTAAACAGATTAAATAGAGAGAATATCACGAATTGTATTGACTAAGATTGTTAAATGGAAATATGTTTCCGAGTTTCTATTTTGAAAATCTGAATAAACAGTAACCAAGATATTAACCCTCTTAGAGGAAATTTAATGAGAAATCTTTATTATTAGATCGATCATATCTCCCTTGTTTTATAGTGTATGGACTTTCGTGACTCATATTAACACCAGCGAGAAGCGATGAAATGCTACTAGTATTGGTTCCGGAGTCGTGGCTTCCTAGATGCCCACAGTAAGCGGATGGTGGTTGATTTTCATATGAATCAATGTTCTTGAAAAAGTAAGACTGCTCTCACGACAGGTCGTTTGAACGCGGGATATAAATCAAACTGACGAGTGAATTCAATCGGTTCGTTGAAAAATCCCCTTTAATTTGCAGCAGCCTGACTCCGGGATTGCGGTAGCTATCCGAAGCTGTACCAATAAATTTTACCACTAACTCGCGCAAACACATTTATCGATCGAAGTTTACGTAAAAAGCACTTATTTGGCTACAGATGGGTCCTCAGTAATCAGAATAGTTGCTCACGTTTATGCGTTTCATCTGCCACATTTTCGGAATAATGAAATTATTCGAATAATGCGTGGCAATTCTTGAATGTAAATACATCATATACTACAGCTATTTACTACTCTGCTATATATTTGAGACTTGATATCGTGAACAGAATTTTTAAATTGCTTTAGTTTACTGAACGCATTGTATTTCCCTGCAACTTAATGCGTATCCCTGTGCAATGTGTGAATAATAAATACTATGTTGGCATCAAGCAATTAGAGCAGTCAAGGGTAGTGTAATCAAGTTTATGCATAACAAATCGGGAGTTAGCCAGCGATCTATTTATAATGTAAACCCCTTGTAGTCACCTTCTTTATGAAAGTAATCGTTTGAAGTTTAGTACGCTATTGTAGTGTTACTTTGAATAGTAGTAACCATAAAAGTCCAATTCAAGAATTTTGTGTTTTGTTTCCATAAAGTGTAGTATAAGGGAAGCTGGTTTAGGAAGATCGATGGGAGAGCCAGTCCGACACAGTAACTGAGAGTATTCGTTCTTCTTTTGTTCTCTTTCCTGTTGATTGATAATAATTACTATAATTACGTCGACATACGAAGGGGCAGAATCTGACCGTGATCAGACAGAAATAATAAATTTATTTAGAAATGTCAACATTGCCATTGATCAAGCACAAATGATTAATGCGCCAGTACTTCTATTTGTAATTCTGTGGTTGTTTGCGTTAAGCACATCAGTCTTAAATATTTATTCGCTGAATTCAGGAAGGAACTGATGGTAGTTTGTCAATTCTTCGTTCATTCGACACGGTCAAGTAGGATTTCCTTGTTTCAAAAAATTTGTCAAAACTTTCGTCGATTTTTGTATAATTTGTGATGTATGTATGTATTTTACGTGTCTTCTACATAGATAAACGGATCCTGGGCGAAAAGACTCAAACCAGATACATTTTTGTCGAATTAAGAACTGAAACATTTCCATAAATCATACACTCTAGGAAATATTATCTATAGTTTTCTTAATATATATGACTACGTGCTAGACGGTAAAAGTTGGTTGTGTATTCAGTATTAAAAATTAATGTTAGAAGTTCTACGTAAGATGCTATATATCAAAACTACAATAGAAGAATAAGGAAGCTTTACAACGGCTATCATACTGAAATTCATTTATCTTTGTAACAGACACCTCCGCCTCGGCCTCGGTGGTTACAAATGTATTCCTGGATTGTCTGAAGCGAATTGCCTGAATTGCATCTGTATCTTTGTCAGAAATACGCAGAACATTTCAAATATAATTGGCTGTAATATACCAGATGAACACACGCCCAATTCATACGTAGATATTTATTGCACTGTTGCGTATTGATTGCATTTGTCTTTTAGCAAATTGAACTAGAAATGTTTTGTAAAATAGTAAAATATTAAACGATTTCAGAAAGGATATATTCCTTTCCTTACGCATGTTTTCCGTAAATAAATAAATACATCATAAACTTTTCAACATATATAATATGTACTTTATACGACTTCTATTCAGATATTGAAATGTATGTGCCTTATATGAAATGGAAGAGGGTGTAGATAAACTGAGAACTATACAGGACAGAGTCTATGAAAATAAAACAGGTTAAAGCTAATGGCATCGAAACCTAAATTCCAAAAACTGAATACTTTATATCAACGCAATAATGAGAAATTAATATTTTTCAATCTCAGTCCGGCCCTGTTGTTCGAGCGCAACGTATAAATGGATGGGCGACACAAGCAGAACGTTGAGTCATTCACAGACATTTGTTGTTTTCTGTGTACATTTAGGCAAGGTATACAAATACTGAATACATGGACATGATTTTAATCTGCGGAGAAACAGGATAAAATCTTTTACTGCATCCCTATTACGTACAGAAAATCCAACTATTTTCCTCGACGGGTTACCTGTTGTGAATGGTTTCGTCAAACAGAAACTCGTCTTCCAAATCTTCGATCCGTGATCTTGTTTACCGATAAATATTGCTTCACAAAAAATGGTGTGCTGAATTACCATAATATTTATCACTGGGCCGCTAAAACCCACAAGATATCCATCAGAGCTCATCCCAACCTAGAACATCAATAAATGTGCGGGTCGGAATATTGAGCGATCATTTATTGGGACCACATGTACTTGTCGAAAAATTAAATGCGGTTAAGATTATTTAAATTGTCTGCAAAATACGTTACCCGATTACTTGGATGACATACCACTACATCTACGACGGCAAATGTAGTTCATGCACAATGGGGCACCTCCACATGTTGCCCGACTTGTATGGGAACATTTACATAAACCAGGCATTTGCACGTTGGATAGGCCTAGAAGGAACGATTCTGTGGCCAGTCCCGATTTGAATATGTTGGACCTTTTTCTGTGAGGATACATGAATAATTTTGTTTATGATCGTCAACGGGCAACTTTAGACGTCGAGGCTCTTCGAGACTGTGTTGTCACAGCCGCCCAGCTTATGATAAATTTCTCATCAAACAGCCCTCTTCAAGACTACCACGAATTATTTGAAAAGAAAAAAAAATATTAACTAAGAACGCGATCTCAAATAGTAGTAATTACAGATCATTACGTAATAATAATAATATATCGTTGTACTTTAATATTGAAACTTTCTTTAATGAAAAAAACAAAAACACCTGATTCGTAAGAAAAAAAAATACAGGTCGAAATGAATAAAATCTGCAGTAAATGTGTGACCTTGTTATAAATAGAATATTTGTGAAAAGACCACATGTGCAATTCACAGAGCAGCAAAGCTGCTTCGTAAACAAATGCATTCATAGAGTACAATAAACATTTATTTACATATCCTTCAACTTGATAAAAAATATCTGTTTATGTCTATTAGAAATTTTTGCAGCGTCCCTTTTCATCTTGTATACATGTTTCAGGCCCGGATTCAACAAAATTTCGTATAATTAATAAAGGAAAAATTATTTTCATATATGATCGTAATTTTGTTGGATTTACCTTTCTTGTGACAGTAGTTTTATACTATTTATTTTTCCGACACTATTCATTTGACACCCTGTATAAACAAGGTGGCACTAACAATAAGTGTAATAAATAGTTCCGCTTCTAGAAGAAGAGAAATGTGTAAGAGAAATAAGTAGTGCTGATCTATATAATACTTGAAATAATATAATTACATATACATATAATAATAATATATCTTTATTGAGTAGATAGACATTAGACATTACAAACAAAACAAAATTATAGTATCAGATAGTTGTAGATATCCGCCCATTCTCATGGTGAGGCTCAGTTAAACAAAGAATATTTTAACTGCTCTAACTTAAACATGTGTTATAAAGTAATTTATATATTTCAACATATACGGCCTATATCTACATACCTAATCTAAAAGTCTGCGAGGAAAAATAAATACACGCGACAATAGAGCAAGGGTTTAGATACATGCAGTAGCGAAAAATCTTGATATCAGCTATACCTATGTATAACTTAAAAGAATTTTCTCAGAAGCAATAGACATCAAGCCTGATCCTGCATCATAAGCAGTATAGAACGAAATTTTGTTTTAAGAAGTGAGACAGATGGCCCTTTAAGACTACACGGTAATTTATTATTTTTTTAATACATCCGATATGTAAAAAATCTTTCAAATAGAGGAAGCCTACGGCGCGCGGAGGTGCTATAAGTGAATAGTCGCGTTAAGTGTCTGTTCTAAATCGAACTTTTAGATACAAATATGGCGTTGTTTTATACAAAAGTATCTTATGGAATAAGGACAAGCATTGTAGTTTTCCATGTTTGGCCATCCTGCATCTTCCAATTTATGTGACATGTGTTGATATTTCGTCACACCGTAGATATAGCTCAGACAATAGTTTTGAATTTTCTGCACACTATAACTTGTAGCTACGTCCAAGCAAGGATGGAATATTTCGGAACAATATGCAAAGTGTGAAAGGACGTACGCGTTGCACAATACTCTTTCAATCTTTTCAGGCAATACTGAACGGAACGGATATATCCTTTGTAAATTAGCATACGAAGCTTTACAGTAAGCGGTTATATGCTCGCGGAACCGACATGAATTATCTAATACTAACCCCAAATTCGCAACACTTTTTGCCATATGAATCTCTGTAGCGTTTATGGTTATCGCAATTAATTGTTGTAACATATATGCAATTGCTTATTTAAAAAAATTATAGCTTTTGATTTGACAGGGTCAATTAACAAGGAAATTGAAATAATCACCGAGTGCGAATTAGCGTTTAATGGTTAACAGTTTTAAATAAAGCAATATTAGAAAAATGTGAAGTTACTAGCAAATTTCGTAATGACAGATTAGCATATGCAGTAAATCAGCTCATGTGATGTAATATAGTGTTATATCGAAAAACTCCTTTTATCTTCGCACAACGGAATATCTCTAAATCACTGGATCAGGTTAAAAAAAAATCTTAATATGTTATAATGTAGGGCGCTCACTGAATGGTGTCACCCCCCTCCAGAGTGTGACCGGGTACAATATTGAAATCTTAAAGGGAAGCCCCCATTTTGTATTGCAGATCGGATCCTACGCCATCAAGTATGTGGTTTTTGTTTGATTTTGTTTCGATTGGTTTAGTTTCCGCTGTAACTCCTGTAAAAACATGGCTGTAAACTTCTACAAAAAATACTCAGAAAAGAGAAAACCTGATTTTGTGTTTTTTTTATTTTAACATTAAAATAACATTTCGCGATTCGAAAACGCAGAAGTTTACTTTATCATACCGATTAAAATTATTTGCAGCTGTTTCTTCTACAACGGAATGCTACTGCTTACAACATAATCTGGATAGGCTTGTTGAGTGGTGCTCTAATGACTATCTTTCGTTTAATATATCCAAATGTCAAGCTATCTCTTTCTCCGAGAGTTCTTCCCCAGTGGTATTCAATTACATGTTAGAAGAAATCCCATTGTGTCGAGTGACCGAAGTCCAGGATTTGGGAGTTATTTTTGACAGCTGCTTCACATTTCATCCTCACATTAACTCGATCGTGTCCCGTTCAATGAACCTATGCGGATTTATCAAACGTATGTGCTCTGATTTTAACAATGTGTTTGCTATCATTAGTTTGTTTAACTCTATGGTCAGACCTGTGCTGGAGTATTGCTGTGTGATTTGGTCGCCTTACTATAGCGTAGATATTAATAGACTTGAGCGCGTGCAGAGAAAATTAGTTAATTCTCTATTATTTAAATTACACATTAATAAAAACGTCCTTAGCTATAACGAAAGGCTCAAAGTATTTAACATTGACTCCTTAGAAAATCGTCGTAGACTCTCCATTCTTAAATTTGGATACCAGATTCTTTACAATCGTTTTGACTGCCCACAGCTGGTGGAGTCTGTACGTCTTCGGGTACCATCTTTTCATTTCCGATTATCAGAAACGTTCTACGTCTCCTTCCATCGAACTGAATATGGTAAGAATAATCCATTGGACAGATTATTTGTCGAATTGAACACCTTGACTGATATTGATCTGTATCACATTCCTTATAGCTCGTTTACGACGTTCATTCGGAATCTAACGTTTAACTCCGTATGATTCATACGTACTTAGTGTATCATGGGATGGGCTTCCGCAATCACAGGCTAGGTGTAATCAGAATTTAGTTGATTAGTTTATTTAGTTTTGTAAGAACCAATATTATTATTTAATAATTTTTGATTATTTACATGTTTTATTTATGGCATTGCATAGTTTAGGTTGGATAGGTGTGCATCTTTTAAGTAACTATGATGTACTATTTGGATTTCGATTGTCTGTTATGTACAATAAATAAATAAATAAATAAATAAATAAATGTGTTCGAAAATGCGCCCTTCAACTTCTATGCATTTAGTTATTCCCAATTGGAATGATTGTACACAACTAGGAGTCTTTCCTGCATAATGTTTGAACAAGCGTTGATGATTTGCTTAATGATGGAACTTCTGTATAAACTTCAAACTTTAAGTGGCCCCACAAAAAGAAGTCGGCGGAGTAAGATCTGGCGATCTTGTAGGCCAAGACACTAGACCACCTCCTCCAATTCATCGACGATTGTAGTCTCGACCTGATACTTCTCCTGCGTATTTCGATATTTTTCCAAACAGCTTATTGCCAATTATTCCACACCAAACATTTACGTTCCAAAGATGTCAATGTACAACTTGACGCAACCAATGGGGATTTCCGATACGCCAGTAATGTATGTTGTGCCGATTATCGTACCGTGATTTGTAAATGTCGCCTCGTCAGAAAATAATATACGAGCAAAAAATTGGGATTATCTTGTATCCGTTAAAGCGTCCATTAACAAAATCTCACTCGATTTTGAATATTATCGCCATGAAGTTCTTGATGCATGGAAACTCTAAATGGTTGGTATTTCCTACAACTTCAACTTTTATAGCCTCCATTACTCTTCAAATGTTCAAGACTAATAATCTAAATGGGGATCGGACAATGTGTACGTATTCATAGTTTGTGAAGTACTGAATAAAGTACGGTTTTGTAGGTCGAATAGCATTCCAATTGCGAATATATAAACGTATCGAAGTGGAATGGCACATTTTCCAACACATTTTCTAAAATGGGTATGATAAAGTAAAGTTCTTCGTGGTTGAATGACCTTTTGAAATGTTATTTTAATATGAAAATAAGAAAACAAAATCATGTTTTCTATTGGTTGAGTATTTTTCCTAGACGTTTACAACTTTTTTTTTGGATTACAGCCCAATCGGTTACGAATCAAAAAAAATAAGTTTCAAACGACAACTACATACTTACATACATACTTGATTGCGTGGAATCCGAATCCGCAATACAAAATGGGGATTCCCATTTAAGATTTCAAAATTGTCCCCTGAGTCCACTACATTATAACAGAGTTTAGAGGTATTCCGTTGTCTCAAGATAAAAATCTCACCCAGTATAATAGTATCGTAGAAAATTTGAGAATTCGACCTCGAAGTGAGAAAGTTAGTCTCATGTTTTGGTAAACCAATATATTTGGCTTTTAATACTTTTTAGTTTTGTTACAACGTCTAATAAGAAGTTACAAACAATAACTCGGCATGCAGTATTCGAACTTACACAATCCAGTGTTTATAAATGATTATTAAGAATTTGTTTGCACATTTTCTGCTGCGGGGCAATAAACTATATCACTATGTTAATTTGCTATTAGTAATTCGTTAGACCAATTTGGTTAGTATTAATTCGATATATTGAATTTTAGTACGCATCAGCTTATTGTTAATCGCTTAGGTATTGTTTATGTTTAAATAACTACGATATATCCTGGTTGTAAAACTGTATGCACTATTTACATTACAATCTCGTAGTATACACATAGTTGCAGCAGTATCGCAAAGGACCTTGAGTACTAGTTTTACTGTTGGCATACTTGCAGCCAAGAGTTACTGTCAGACAGAAGTCATGACATATCTCGCATTATCTGTCCGATACGGATGTGGTCATAGAACAATAGGTATAGAAAACTTTTAAGGGTGTTGGGTACAAAAAAAAACCTTTTTACTACTGATTTTTTCATGTGCAATAGAATGTAAACATATTTCTAGTATGTTACAAGGAATAAAATAAAAGTATAAAACGAAAAATGAAGAATATGGGATGAATAAAATGTTTTGAAAGCCACACAGAAAGTGACATTAACATAACTGCTGTTTTCAAAACTTTTTATTTACATAAATAATTTCTTTTTTTATTAAATAGCAATGATAGGCCCTAGACGTATATGTTATCCATGAATATTCAAAATCTCACTTCCATCGGACCATTGTCAATGGCTCTGGAATTGAAATAAAATGTTGACTTTTTTAACTCGTAAGTCATCCTATAGCCATTATTTTTTGTTTTACACTTTTATTTTATTCCTTGTAATATACTAGAAATATGTTTACAGTCTATTACACATGAAAAAATCAGTAATAAAAAACGTTTTTCTTTTGTACCCAACACCCTTAACTGTTCTGTAATCAAGCGTGAATGTGTTATCTTGGCTTGTATAAATGTTATATGTATATACGATTTCAAACATCACGTCGAATGTTATAGTGGCCAGATCTATCTACATATGATTTTTCTTATACTGGAATTTATTGCAAAGTGTTGAGGACGAAAGGGACATTCTTATTTCTAACATGCCGATATATCATTATGTATGTATACGAATACCTGGTAGTTATTGCTTGAGTTCCACTTTACGAATCCGTGCATCTTTTGTATCGCACCTAACATCATGAATTTTACAACACTTTTAGTGGACGTCTTTTCCGAAAACCTAAAAGAAAGGCGTGAAAGATGTTCAGGATAACAAGTGCGCTATATATCACTCCGGGACAAATAAGAAAATCGACAAGGACCAACGTACAGTAAATCTGTGAAATAAGTAGTGTCAACGCTTCCAGTATTTATGACCGCTATTAAAATAATGCACCAATTTCACATCGAAAATTTATGAACGTTTTATTTAACTGCATACAGAATGAAGCCTGAATAACGTAAAAACACACTCAATAGCAAACCATTCGGAAAATTGAGGAAGGTATAACCGAAAATATATATTAGTTAGCGTTCTCAACATTTATATAATGTTATGTATTAGTTGGCTCTAGGTCTGTTCTAATTGTGTTACATATAGGTACCTATATACTGCAGTATTAATAAAATCCAACATTTGCAGAGCTGAATCGGGAGAAAAATATATCCATTTACAAGTAAGATGAACCTCTTTCTCATTGTTAGGTACTGTTTTTCTATATGTCATGGCGTATCGTCCTTCCTTCAAATAATGTGATCTCCAGCCAGTCTTTCTATGCGGTCCTTTACATTTTTTTCTGTTTTCCAATGCCCTCAGTTTAGTAGTTCATGTTTAACATTTTTAATGCTAACAGATTACAAGTTTTGATCATACGTGTATATGTATGTAGTTATTCTTACCTCTGCCAAAGAAGACGATGCTTGAAAGGCCAATAAGTCTAAATCCGTCTTGTTTAAAATCATAGAGCGAATTATGAACCAACGAATCCACTACATATATATCTGAGCGACAACTAGTTTCGAATATAGAATCTGGGTGTTAGGTGGAGCATAGCTGTACGACTGCTTTATTGTGTTGTGACAGATGACATTCTGCGGGAAACTGATCGAACTCGAAGGCATTTGGTACGGTGCACCGTAGGAAAATGTTGAAAATTCTACTGAAATGAATGCTAGTCATTCCTTCTGCCAGCTTGTTTTCAGTTTCCTCTCTAATAAATCTCAGCTGGTAAGACTCATATCACAACCGGTACATATTAGTTAGGATGTTGCCCAAGAGTCCGCGTTACTTTACGCTATTCCTTTTATCTACTGCTTCCACAGTGTCTTAAGTACACAGAAAAAGTTAATTCGGATCTGGCTCTTAATAAACATATTGTATATGTTAATGATAAATCTTATTATACAGATAGTTTTTCCACTTGTTAGGTCAATGATAACACTTGCAATTCGAACAAAGGTCAAATTTATTCCAAAACCTATTTTATAAAATTAAGCTCTTGACTAGGTTTTTTTGCCATGTTTTTCCCTAGTCCTTGAACAGAATTGTTAGAGCTTGACAAAAAATACATTGATATAAGGAGCATTAGTGTTATGATTATAAATTTACATTTCAAAATATTTCTTTGTCTGTAGATAATTTTGTTGATAGGCATGGCTAGTTATTTATTTATATTTTGACACTAAATAAATGTCAATTTTATTCCACTGAAGAAGTTGTTACGAAAACCAGATTATACCTAGATATTATAAAGGTTTTGGAATAAATTTGACTTTTGTTCGAAGTGCAAGTGTTATCATTGACCTAACAAGTGGAAAAACTATCTGGATAATAAGATAAGTTAAAAGGTCATAAAATACACATGTTAATGATAAAATGAGGAAACGTAGTTCTTCTCACATATTATAATATATCTATTAATATCTCTACATGTTTCGGCCCTATGCCATGTTTAAGAGATTAAGTCAAATATGGAATGGAAAATTTTTCAGGAACTATTACATATTATTATTATTATACATATATGTATATGTATGTAATTTGAGACAAAACTAAAATGCGAGGTTTTTACCTTTCTTTTAGAAGTATGGATCTAATATTAAACTTACATGCGCTTGTATTGTATTTGTCACAATTGGCAAAGACAACTACATTAATCCAAAAAATGTGTAGTTGTAGACAACACTTTCTAAATGCACAATCAAAACAGATGGTACGGTACCAAATTTGCTATGTTATGGTTTTTTTAGCGAAAGAATTTACAAAAACGGTATCAATGGTAGCTAACATAGAAAATTGCATATACCTATATTTTTGGAATTTGTATTCTTATTTAGCTGCCACAATAATAGAAGCTGAAGAATGGTTATTGGTGGTTGCTATTTTCATTGTCATAAAGCTAATCTGGTAGCACTTTATTCTTCTTGTGACTGTACCATTTGTTGCTCCTGGACTAACCACTTCTTGCATGATGGTGTGATACGAAGCTACCCTAGTTGCCTCTATTATGTCAATTGTGGTGTCCAAAATTGCTCAAAAGTTTTGGTGTTTATGAAATCCCAATTTAGAATAAGAAAAAAACAAAACTTTTGCGTGCTGAGTAGTATAGTTAAATTGCCAAGGTGATATCTTAATATAATAATTAATATGATACAGACTATTAGGACGCCACCGTTAATGTGTACTGTATACCTAACCAATGCAGTATACATATAAGTTCTTAAAGTTTTAAAAAAGGAATTAGGTACTGATATGAAGTCTTTTAGTAAGAAAAATCAAGTTCAATAACATATTGTTCTCGTGCTGTATTGTAAACTTTTATCTCCTTATCTTACCTCTGTTATTGCCAACGAAGGTAAGAACAAACCTTATGCTTTTTGTGGTATAGAGACAAACAAAAATACGGACAATGACCGTTTATCTCGAGCAATGGAATAGGGTTAGCAAAGTTGTACTTTTATAGATTGACTGAAAAATATTAAGGTATTCAAAAATAATTATACCAATTTCAATGTCCTACAAACGATGAGGTATATTTCAGGGTAATATCTCCGGTATTATGGAAGGTAGAAACGCAGAGCAATGCCCGGAATATCTAGAACAGCCATCAGAATTTCAGTTTTCAATCAGTGATCAAGTGACATTGCGCACAATGTTCTAGGAAATACGACGTACCTATTTCGTATGTAAATACGTACATATATTCGATTTGTCATGAGGACATTCGTAAAGCATGGAAATATGATTCAGCAATGGAATCATTTACTAGTAAGGAACTGGCGCTGCTAAGAGATAAATCAAGTTCGATAGTGTTTGACATAGCGATATCTAAACTTACGTTAAATTCAAAGAATGGATTCGAAATTTTTTGATTCTAACTTTGGCAAAATATAAAATATATAATATGTCGGCGGCAAACAATGAAATACGTCAATCCCTGTAATGCCTAGCCTAGTTCAGGGTTTACCCGCAAATAGTGAAACCGACGAAGATGTTCAGAGTTTGACGAGTTACCCGTAAAAACTGAACTATTTTAGGCAAGTTTTATTGTTAAATTGGCATGGCTCTTGTTTTTTCTCTTTTGGCAAACTTCGCATGTCTCTATAAGTTTTTCAACTGCATATCTTGCAATATAATGTTTTTTTTGTAACGCGTGAAGCATTTTATCTCTATCTCCATGACCTACGCTAACGTGAATTTGAATATATCTTTATAGCAAATTATACTGACAGGGTCATGGTTAATTTTTTTTGCTTTTTAATGACAATTTGCCTTCCTGAAATTTCTTGTACATCGTACGACGGTTGTCCAACACATCAATCACAAGGAATTATCCAACCCAGCAATCAAGACGTAGAAAATAGGCTCAGGGCCTGGATGCATGATCATAAAACAACAACAAGTTGGTTTTCTTATTTTAACATTCTAAATTGTAATGTTTAATTATTTTTAAATTTATTTATAGTTTTGTTAGTAAAAATTTGGAAAAAAATGGTATCTTTCCATTGTCTTACAATATTGGATTACAAAGCCACAAATTCGTTATTAAGGCAAATAACTGAATTAGGCAAACGTTATAGCTACGACTCGTATGGCCTGTTCCGGGGTTTGCCGAAAATAATTCAGTTGTTTCCGGTAACAGCTGAAATCGCTAATCAAACTCTGAACATCTTCATCGGTTTCACTATTTACCGGCAAACGCATTCATAAAATCCCACAGGTTATTTATTTTGCAAGGTGTGCCCTAAACCTTTCCTGATAAATTAATGCTACTTACGCAGAATCACTATATAAAGTAAGAGTAGGTACAAGCAGAATGTAATGTAATGTTAATACGTAGCTCTATGTATAGATATAGTATATTTTACAAAATAGAAAAAATAACTTATTAATAATAGTTAATAATGCGTCATGTCAAGTGTTCGTGATAACATTTTACCAAACAAATCATTTTCAGAAACACAGTGTGGAATAATAATTTGCTTTTCTATGGAAGAAAAGGCATTCAAGTTACACATATCTGAATTATGAAATCAGCTGCTTGTTTTAATGTCCTGGATATCAAGCCCTGTTTTTCTATGTAACAAATGAAACCATTGCTTTTTATGTTGGCTCTAAAGTAGTAGTAGAGAACCACCTTTTCATATTGTTTCCGATAAGTTTCTTTCATAGTTTTGATAAGGTAGAAACTTAGTTCTGTTTAACCTTATTATATTTGTTTTACAAATAGTTTTTAGAAGATCTCTTCGCGCTTTCCTGGTTCGAACGACACAATTGCTCATTTGATAAATCGTTGCACAGGCTGCTTCTGCTAACTTTGACGTTTTTTTCTATATGTGACTCAGTTATAGATTTGTTATTCTAAATATATAAAACCATTTGGCTAGCTTGAATATATAAAACTATTTGGCTAGGTTGAATTTCGAAGTAAACTCTTGCTTTTTTGACTTGGTAACAATTAATATCTTGTGTCGCTAAATCAGCATCGTCCAATTGTTCTTCATGTTCGTGATCATAGCAAGGTCCACACATTTTGAGTAGTGTTTAAAACACATATTAGAACACCTAGGTAAACAAAAGAACATGTTCAATTACAGACGCAAATTACACAATTTATTTAAGTAAAGAAATAGCAATTTGCTACGCCAATTACATATTTAGCAATAGAACAGAATAAATTAAAACTGTATGATTGCCCTTACAATACCTTTCATATTATGTGAATGAAGTGGTCTGTAGAGACTGTTAACATCAATAATTACCTAGGCAGTTAAACACCAACAGATCAAAATTGGTCTGGCAATGCTTAGATAAATTAAACAATTTAACCAGAACGAAAAGGGTCGCACTATGCTGGGTGTCAGGACACACTGGAATCAGAGGCAACGAGAAAGCTAATTTATTAGCAAAGAAGGCCGCCACAACATCGTTTGTGCGATCGAAACCAGTTTGCAAAATAGGGAAGAGCATCTATGGTGGACAACCCAAAAACAGGGAGCAGAAACTCAGAGCAACTCTCTGGGAAAATCTTCCTGGCCTGAGACACTCCAAAGTATTCCTTGGAAACTTCAATAAACAAGGAACAAGAACTTTTCTAGAATGAAGTAGGAACAAACTAGTGGGTTTTGCCACAAGGCACTGCCACCTTGGGGAACACATGACAAGGATAGGTTCAAAACACAATAGCGATGCAGGTTTTGCGGGACGAAAGGCGAAAATCTGGAACGCCAGATATCCAACCGCATGGCTATTGCAGCAATTCGTGCCGGTTATTTTGGTAAAGATATCATTGGCGAGGGAGAAATATCCTCTTTGAAACCATCATGGGTATTGCATGTTTATTAAAGTCCTTAGGCTGGATGGAGAGCTATAGCTGTGGGTAAATACCAACAACCTATATGTAGTTCATGTAGGGGGCACAATAGATGGTTGGGTCGCAGTGCAATATCACTCTCAAATCCAATTCTAATACTACTATCTCTATAGTCATTCATTGTATGTATGCAGGTTGTTAAATTATGTTACATGTGGACCACAAAAAATAATATCAATTAATATTATGGTATTACATTAACAAAGAAAATGACAAGCCTGGGAAGTAAGTAGGACAATTAGGTATATCTTTCTAACCACTTCGCAATTGGTTCATGTATACTGGAATTACCCTAAGAATGAATAAAATATCTGGAATTTACGGGACAATAAGTTTATAGCACACCAAAAATTTTAATATGTGAAGCAGACTTACACGTAGAATCAAAGAAAACCTGGTTACCTTGGCTTTTCCAATTAATTCCATAATTCTCATTTTATAGTATACCCTTACGTGTGTTGTTTAAGTAGGTTCCATCTTGGCCAATAAAGAGAGTCTTTTATCTGAGATCTTTTGCACTAGCTGAAAAGCAAGTCCGCGATAAAGACGCTCAGTAAGGTCCACAAAACTGCGCAGATACGACGACTGTTTTCAATGTAGGAAGAAGTACTATGCTAGGAAACAATCTGAGGCTTAAAAGACAAAACGTACGGAATTTTTTGGCAAAAGTTATACGACGGCCAAATCAATAATACATCACAGACAAGTCAAATTTGTGATTGGAAGATGGTTTTGAGTTGCCATATAATAATAATAATAATAATAATAATAATAATAATAATAATAATAAT
>ML218299.1:0-12860 GCA_004785975.1 Popillia japonica | reverse complement strand
ATAATAATAATAATAATAATAATAATAATAATAATAATAATAATAATTCATGCCTTAGCATCCCCCAACAGCTTGCGCTAATTACAGGGGGCATCGGCTGGCCATGAGTTATTATTACGCCTGCGGCTGTAGACTGACTTAAGATGTTATCTTTCCGCATTTGCCGTGGAATTTGGGAAACTACAGAAAACCAAATTCAGAAAGAACGCATCGGATTCGAACCCGATACCACCAGACTGTGAAGCGAGCGCGCTAGGCACTGCGCTACACAGCTGATATATATATAAGGTCGGAATACCTGACAAAACCCCAGATTTACATTAGAATGTGCGCCAAGTCGCTCTGAGAGCTAAAGAAATGGCTGACATGTTGCATGATACAATTGAAATTGATAAATTAGAAATTCAGAAACAATTTTTACTACGCTAATTGCATCTATTGTGTTTAACATAAAATATAATAAGTTCCAAATTGGGAAACTAGGTAATGGTTACAGACGGAGTTGCTATAATTGTGTAGATTATGCCCAACATTATACACACTGTCGTTTATTCTCTATACACATATTTAGAAACAAAATTTTACAACTAACCTAAGTATTATATTCTTGAAAAGTCAGGTCCAAATAATAAATCATACACGCAGAGCAAAATCTACCCAAAACAAATTGCATGATGCGAGTTGATCCTTTTCATATTTGGCTGTATTTACAACGGTTGAGAATGTTCTTTTGTCAAATTGAATTATTCCTCTTTACACCGTCATTTTACCTGTCTGTGCAGGATATTTTAACCTGAAATGCGCAAACATATGCTAGCAGACAGGGTACTATTTTAGACGATTCTTTGTTGTTTTAATCAAAGAAAACAAAACCATTTCATACAATTTAAATGATCTCCTTCAAATAAAGTTTTTTTTATAACCCTCATTGTCTACCGTACGTTACATACATACGTATTTATACGTATATACATATTGTAAGAAAAGGAAAGGTTTGGCTATCATTGCGTCTGAAATTAAAGTTTGTTTCAAGATACCACTCGTAGTTACACATCTTAATGACTAAAACTGTTTTCTTCATTGATAGATATGATTATGATATGTATGTGTCCTTTACGATATTTATGTGATGTTAAGAATGTGATTACGAGCGTAATCACATTCTTACGACATTTAAACAGAATGAACAACAATCTTCCTATTTTTATGCAAGCTTACACTTAAATAGAGTTGGAAGTATGTAAATGAACTTACTGCTTATGTTATGTATATGTAGAATTCAATATTAACGGTAGTTGTTGTATACCCTTAAAGTTCGTTATATGTACGTATGTATAAATGAAAACAGCAGTTGTAATAACATCTGTAAGTACTTATATCGAATCAAAAAATTCTGCGCAAGAAGTTAGTTGTTTGCATATATTCACTGTTACTAAACGAGAAAAGCACAAGGGATAGGCATATTACATTGCTGAAACTGTAATTATTAAAGTGCTAGAGTCGTGTGTTCTTGCAAATGGGCAACACATCGAGCCTTTCCTGTAATACATTGTCTCCTGTCTCTCAAAAAGCTCCTTTCTAGGACCACCAATTTATCACAAATAAAAGAAAAGAAGTAAATTTTGTATTAGCCTTTACGAAAGAGCTTAAAGCGCCCTAGCATAATTGCACAATTATTACATTGTTTTCATTTAATGCGACTTTCCCTCAGCTTAAATTTTCATTTACCGATCGAAACCTGCTATTAAACACGCCCTTTTCACTCTAACTTCAACATAACATCGATTTTTTTGTCATAACAATATTAAAAAAAAAAACGCAAAGGTACCTCTTTCCTATTTATCGGATATTTTTAAAACGTATGGCCATTGACTTCGTACGATATGGTACGATACAATGGTCTAATGTAGTTCAAGGTCGTATAAACATGAGTTGCTTCGCTGGCATCTGTGATAGAGATGTGCTTCTATTGAATACGTGTACAGTATGGTGTAAGAGAAATGACAAAACTAAAAAAAATAATTCGTTTTCGTCGTTTTTTTCAGTTATTTTCAACTCTTAATTTTTGATATTGTTTTTGGTTATTTAAGAAGAAATATGGATGAGTTTTCTTGTACAGTTTGACCAAATAAGGTTTTTTAGAAATAGTTTTTTCTCGTTTACGCTTACAGATAGACCCATGGTGTATTAAATGTTTTTGTCTCTAAATTGTTATAGCTATCATCCCTTAACTGCATGCTTTGTATATCGCGGACACCCTGTATTGGCCGTCATTGTGTCAAATTAGCATAACGAAAGTATTGAAACTTAAAGTAAATACAAAGTCTCTCGAGTTTTGTGTGTTATTCATCTTTACCTTATTTAAAAATTATCAGCTCCTGGAAGTAAAATTCAGGTGAGGTGCAAGAAAAATGTTTATGTTGCAATGCATGTATATCCTATAATAATTCTATCAAAAATGTGGGATACCTACTTTACATTTATTGTGTTAAATTTTACAAAAACGTTATTGATTGTGCCTTCTGGAATAAATTTATTGTTTAATTAATGCTATTACACCATAAAAGCTATATTTTATCCCCTATTCCTATATATACCTAACGCGACAAAAATTCCATACTCAGTATAACGTCCTAAACACGACCCAATTTTTTACATACATATATTCTCTGGATGCCGAGAGAGAACTTCTCTATACCTGGAAAAATTGTTAGTCATCGTACGGTACCTTGAAATCATAGGATACCTCCAGTTAAGATACCAAAAAGAAAATATTTATTCCACTAAAATTCCACTTCAATATTTATCCCGCAACTTTTATTTCCATCAGTTATGGCTACTTTGCCTACTTAAAATTTGAATTTCTTACAGACAATTTTCGCTTTTCTGTGATATTACATATATCTATTATTATCAAAACTGGATTATAGCATTATTGGATAATATGCATCTCTATATTAGTCATTATGTACTCTAATGTCGAACCAAATTGTCAAAGTTAAAATGGCAACAATATACATACCTACCATATTGCCATTAAGAATGCTATATCGTTGTTTCATAGCAACATATATTTAAAAATACACTTCTAAGAGATTAAAAGATTATTCTGCATAAGAACATCTTCCAGTTTGGTTGAGAGAGCATCGACATACATATGTATATATTGAAAAGCTCGGTATTAAGTTTGATGGGCTTTACGAAGTTCGATATAGGATCGAAGTAGAGGCACGTGCCCTGGAATGTATCCCGGAATATTTGCCTTGTAGGAAACGAGTTGCTGAAGTTTATACCGCCTTCAGCAACAAGAACGACATTACCAAAAGGATGCCTCAAGACAGAATTTGCTGCTTAATTCTATGTTTACTATGCGTAAGAGGCGTAGGTGCTCCTTTGTTAAATGCTGTTTTGTCTGCGTAAATCATACGATTATTTCCAATCTTATAGAAACCAGTAAATGACGAGCAGCATGAATATAGATTGAGTTTTGAATATTGAACGTAGAAGCCAATCATCTCGAAACAGTTTTAAGTTTAAGTGACTCCCACGAACTGTAACGAACAATCTCGTGAATTATATTAGTATTTGTATTAAGAATTCATATATACGAGGGCGATCTGAAATATTTCCGGATTCGTCAGTAATGGATAAAATTGAATTTTCTGTAGTGATAAAACACTTCAGGATGGCTAGGAAAATGACCACGGAAACTCGAAGAATTTTGCTAGGCGTTCATAGCGGATCGACCTCAGCATTTTTAGCGTCTGAGTGAGCGCATTCAAACCTGGTCGCACAAGCAGAAGTAACGAACTACGCAGTGGAATCCCAAAACTGCTACAAACCGTGAAATGGTCGACAAACTTCATGATATGTTAACCGATCGCCGATTGGAGCTTAAAGAAATAGCAATTACAACGCAGAGGTATGCAGAGGTATGCGTTGGCCATATCTTGCACAAAATGTTGGGTACCCCGTTTCCTTACACTGAAGCCAAAACGAAATCGGGTGACCGTTTCGGAGGAGTGTGACCAGAATTCAACGCAGTCCAAGAAATTTCTCTATACGCTTCGTAACCTTGGATGAGACGCGGATCCACCACTAGATACTGGAGGATACTGGATACCACGGAACAGTCGAAGGAGTGGACTCTTCCGAGCGAATTGGCTCGGAAGAAAACAAGACCGATCCATCGGTAAGAAAGGTCGTACCGACTTTTCTCAAATTCCCCAGGCGTGTTTCTTTAACTGTCCGCAGAAGCAAAGTACGATCACGAAACATTACTACAGCGATTTATTGACTCGATCTTATGCAGTATTGAAGGAGAAATGGCCCCGTTTCCAGAGAAAAAAGGTGCTTTTCCACCACGACAATGCAGCGGCTCGTTCAACCCGCATAGTCGTGTCCAAATAGAATGAGTTACGCTACAAATTAGTCTATCATCCTGCCATCCTGCTTCTACCGAAATGAAGAGATCATCGCCGCTACAGATGGGTATTCTGCAGACCTCGAAACATTCTACTTTTCCGAAGGCTTGAAGAGACTGGAGCACCGTTTAAAAAAAGGTGTATTGATTTTCGAGGAGACTACGTTGAAAAAATACAATAAAAATAAAAAATTACACAAATACCGTGTTTTTCTTGTTCCGGAAATAGTTCTAGTCGTCCTCGTAGAATACAAAAATTTGACAAAGGGACACAGGCAAGTGGTGGTGACCCGCTTAAATGAAATTTGGTGATTTCCTAGACTGATGTATTGTTAAAACAACGGTAACTTCCTTAGCTGCTAAATCGCCTGCTTTTGGGAGATAGGGGGCCCCATCGGCAACAGTACCTTTCGCTATTCGCTTCAATATCTCCAAATCTATGAGATATCAAAGAAAAGTTAGATTAAATACTTAACTGTGTTAGTAATACTAGAAAGGGACTGCAAATGGTTTGTCTGTCTCAATTGTTGTTTACTGGCAACATCCTCCAACTATTGTTAAAGTAAATCAATACCTTAATGGCTATAGATCTTAATTCATTGATTAGGTCGGAATGTACAAAACAAATTATAAATAAATGAAATTATTTTAACATTTGAACAATAAAATTATACCTTTTAAAGGCTTCAGGTTAACTTTTCGGTAACCCTTTTAATGATTAAATGCATGATGATGACACTATACTTATCTTTATAAAAATGCGCTTACATCTCGTAGCCTCTCGTACCAGCGACACATAAGCGAATTACCAGCTTTCTGAACTTTACAACTCCATGATGAAAACAAGCGGTTTGAGTAATCTGTCTGGCCACGCAAACCTCCAAATCCTCTTAGGCATTATTTATCGTCAGATACCGGAGGTGCTTAATATTCTCGCTTAACTTATGATTTAAATATTGCGTAGACACACAAAACGTTTATGTTCTCTTTGAATTTCATGCTCGTTGAATTTTCAGGTAATTTTTAGTTTACATTATTATTTTTATATGTTACGAACACATCGATTCGCTGTTGTATTCGACATTTGCAATTTTGTAGAAAATTGTGTTTTACCAGTTTTTATATCCATATAGTGTAGCGCTTTGCACGTGCATTTAGTGTGGGCTATAAACATGAAATAAACACGGGCTTATATCAAATTGTATTAATTTGAACGATAAAAATATTTGTGTAACATATCAAAATGTAATATGATTGCAAGGATTGTGGTATTGAATATGACGGGTAATTCCGGTAACTACAAACACCACAAATTTGAATTAATTCGCAACACGTGTTTCGATGATACGTGCCCAACATTACCTAAAACCGTCGAGCTACCGGAATTACGCGTTATATCACGCGTTCTAAGAGTCAAAAAACTGGTTCAATAAAGAAGAATAGGAGGGAGCAATTTATGAAGTGTATAGGTAAAACAACGGAAGATAATAATTGAGATAATCTAATTGCTTGCGTTAAGCTTTTGGAAATGATTCTGAAACTTCAGAAATTAACCAAGAACGCCTACGCATCAAAAAATCGTACATGCAACTCTAGATAGTAAGTTCACACTTCCAATAAAATCATTTATACGTTTTGTTAAGACAGGCGAGTATATTCAATCAGCATAAAAATTTTATTATATGAGAAGAATCTTCAGAACATCTTTAGTTGGGCTACAATTTTTGTGACAACAACGCTCATCACATCATTCATCTTGAAAACATATTGAGAGTGATAAGAAAAACTAAAGTGAATAAAACGACACCTCGAGATAGAGAATTAAATTTTAAACACTATAACTGTCTTATAGTACTGTGACCAGATCAAACACCAGGTAGTGTAACGACAGATAGTAACTATGTAACGTTAACGTTACTTGTATAGTTATTGAAATATGACGTCTCCACTTTTTTCACTAAACCTGCAATGAATTGTTAAATGGATTATTGATTTTTCCATAGAGATTCCATAGGGTATCTGTAAATGCACACTTGAATGCATATATTTTCTGTTAATATATATACATATTATGGCAAAGCAAACAGTAGAAGTTCTACTGCTTGTATTTCCAACTATGCATCCGTCATATCAGTAGTTTCCAATGTTCCGACTACAAATAATGTACTATGTACATACTCATAAATACAGCGAAAGATAAATTAAAGAGACGTAAAATGTGAATACATAAATCCTTCATGCTTTATGTAATTTGAATATATATATGCATGTATTTGCTCAGTTGCAGAATATGCATATGCCAGCTTACAAATTTACATAACACAAACGCCTAGATTAAATAATAATAAACTTGGGTCCAGTAATTGAGTATTAGTACCAATTTGCATATTTAAATTTTACCTGATCCCATCTTTTGATATTATATAATAAATGAGTATGGAGTTCGTATTCCCACATTCATTACAATATTTATAACGCCTTATTTGTATAAATATTGTTTTAAAAAAATATTATAAATGAGAAAGGGCGTTATATTATCATGTGGGGGGCCACGCGATTGGTAATATAATAATTGCGACTTGAGAAGTATACATTGCCACTATTATCAAGAGAGAACACCATAGATTATAGAAAGAGAAATAGGATAAAAAAGATCATAGAAGAGGTAAATAAGAGCGGAGAATACAGAAACTATTGTATGGAAACTTATTGAAACGTTGAGATTATTTTCTATATGGTACGATTATTAAGACGCAAGAAGGTTGGAATGGTGTCATTGTATAAGTGGCTTCTTCGGGAGTAAAGGGTTGCTATGGATACTAGAAGGTCACGGTAATTTGACGTGTAAACAATGCTCAAGGCGAAACCGTTTGGTGGGGAGGGATGTCAGCAGCTCACGGTACCTCGATGTGTGAACCACCCTAGAGGCGGAAACTTTCTGACACAGAAATACTTTTCTGCAGGGGTATATATACAACTGTGCAGTGAAGCGCATCAGTGACAATTGGCTATTGAAGTAAAAAGAACCGGTTTCCAAATACTAGAAGAGTGGATAGCCATCGTCGCCATTGACAAACACATTTTGTGAGCCGTGCCGAGGAAATGTTCAGCTAAGGCTTAGTGCGCTGACGACTTAATGTACCGTTGATACGCTTTGGACCTAGTTTGAATTCAGTGTTTCACTTATGAATAGTGAACCACGGTCACATTGAATTTTATAGATGCCTTCACAGGAAAGCATGACGAGGATCCTTGGCGAGAGAAGAAATTGGGAGATATTGTTTTGCCGGTGTTTTTTTAGATTCCTGAATGACAATACTGATTTATTTATTTAGTTTTCTCTCCTTCCACTTACAAACAATATATACATACATACATACAATGAAGAGAATTACAAGTTCAATTCAATTGCAATTAAAATAGTTGGATTGGTCTTCCCTTAAACCTTGAGTAAATAAAATTAACACAAATGAAATGAAATGAACAGATTGCCGGATACCAATTTATGACTCATTTTATTTTGTTTATGCTGATGTGTTTTTATACTTTGTTGATAATGTCAAGTTGAGAAGGTGAAGTTGCTCGAAGGACAAGAGAGCTGATTGGCATGGGTTTCCTATACACAGAATGGCCAAAGTGACCATTTCGTAAACGAGTAACTAATACATCAAGACAGAGTAGGAAACCGATCGTTCCAATATTCATTGTGGATTTGATGTCGGAGTGTTGATTGTTAAGAATATCCAAGAAAGCTACAAGGTGTCTTTGTCATGAAGTCATATTATGGATGGGTAGTCAACGCACCTTAACCAAGTTTTCGATTTTAGATCAGTCTGCTCTAAGGTTGGGGCTTCAAAAGTCTCCATAAATATGTTAGCTATCACCGAGGAAAGGAGAGGACCCATAGCGAATCCAGAAGTTTGTTTGTAGTTTCTTTTTCTTGGAATGTAAGATATGTATGAAGAAGCTATAGAATTCTTCGATTTGGTGCTGTTAATCAGCAATCTGGAGAAGCACTTTTTCTTATTAATATATGTGTATTGTTTTTATAGCAGCTTCTCTAACTATTATTATATTATACTTGAAATAATTCCCAAGTAATGAAACCAGGTTCATTGATATACAACGTTTAATTGTTCTCTTCATGAATTTTCAAAACTATACCCACGTACCTCAATATAGTAGGAGTATCTAGCATATTTCGCTGAAATACACTAATGCTCATAAAACTTGATTTTTTGAAAGCCGGCGAATACATATAGCCATTGGCCTGTGAATATCAGAGAAAAGATATTGCTTCTGAATTTTTATTATGCAGTATAACTTTACTCAGTAACAAAGGATGCCTAAAGCTTGTGAATTAACGCAAGTAGAATGGGACTGGATTGTAGCAAAAGCTTGAGGAATTGCGGTGTCTGCGTTTGATGGATTCGTGCAGTCATAAAAGCCCGTGGAGAATTTCTCCCAATATTAATATTCGTTGTATATAGACATAACAGAAAATATGTACAAAAAAATCTTACATACTTGTAATCAGAGCTGTAAAGGGTCGCAAATACTTTTGGCCAATTGATCAATGGTAATTGCTAATATTCTTACTAGCGGAACAACGGAATTAATACCAACATCACAATTAGTTAAATAACAGGTACAAAAAAATACGGCATTTCACAAATATAAACAGAAGCAAGTTACAAGCATTATTATCAAACCATTTACAGAAAATTTAAGAAAGATGAAATATAATATGAGTATATCGTATAGTTTGTTTTTTAATTCGGAGGAGTAAACTGAAACGACCCAATTACATCAGAAACTTTTTGCTGTAAGTTTGTAAGGAAATTCAAAAATATTGAAAACATTATTAAATCATTGATTCATTAGCTCACAAATAATTAAATTAATTGCAAAGGACTTTAGTCGAATATAACAATTAAGTACATATATATTTCTTTAAAAGTATCGACAAATATTTGAAATTACTTGAAAAAACTTTAATTCAAAACCAATATGTCTAATTAATTGAGTTGTTAGAAAAATACGGCGATCTATTAGTTTTATATTTTCCCTAAGTAATCACAGTCTAAGAACAGCCAATCACGACTCTACCTATTGACCGTGAAGTTTTCAATTACTCTGAATTAAAAAACGGACTAAGTAATAGATACCTATTTATAATCGGTCACAAGCTCAGAATTAACTGCAACACCATTATTTTTAGCACAATTATGGTACATAGATACTACGGTGAACGCATTACATAAGTTAATCGGATAAACTGCAGTAGCAATTATTATAGGACAGTTATCCGCTTTGAAATATATTTAAGGAGGTAATGTAGCAACTATCACATGACAAATTCTTTATATAGACGACAAATTACTGTTGCTCGTATCTTACTCATCGTAATTCCGCAAGGAAAATAATCAGTACAGTAGCATCGAATAGTGTACGCTAGTTAGGAAGAAGCACGCACGGCAAGTAATATATTGAGATCGTGCAGCAAAGGATCTCTAGTAATTAGTAACTGACACTGTAATGAACAAAAAAGGGATGGTTCTTACTTTTTTGGCAATAATTAAATGCGATAAAGTCACGGATATAGCTGCGCATTCTATTTCTAAAATAACCCTCTTATATATGTATGTATACGTACCTAACAGCAATAACTAGTGATTATCATCTATAAAATATCTGCCAGTATTTATGTATGACACTTCCGAACAAAAACGATACACAAATTTATTTCTGTTGACTTTGTAATTTCAAAACTATTTTCGTTGCCACAATTAGTGACATTGTTCGTTATTCTGGCTCTAACTAGATCTTGATTTGTCTTATATCTTACATCCGCTGTTTCATAGAAAAAATTGTAACTAATTTGAAAGCATTTAATAACATCAAAATTGCTACCAACACCATATGGAATATATTAACCAAACCTAAACACAAAACAGCAACCTTAGAAACTTGTAATACCGTTTACAGCATACCATGTGCTAACTGTAATAGCTTCTACATAGGTCAAACATCACAATTACTGAAACACCGGATAACCCAACACAGGAGCGATTGTAGGATCGGCAAAATTTCATGGCCCTTGCATCACACAGTCTAGATCGTGACCATATCTTGGATTATAACAATATCAAAATCCTAGAAATTGAGAACAATTATAAAAAACGCCTATTCTTTGAAATGATCCACATCAATAATAACCAACACAGTATAAATTTTAAAACTGACACAAGCGATTAAGCATCAGTTACTCTAATGTCTTCCAGCTACAACGCCAGTTGACTTTCTGTTGACACCCCGTATTTTGTTTTCAATTTTAATAATATTCAATTTCTTACTATGTTTAATACGCTATGTTTTATATTAAATTTCTTGCAAGAACTTTGTCCGTACACGTACATACATCTCATAGTTATACCAAACGTGCAAAGAATAGTTCCTTTCGACAAATATAAAGGCCGCCGACAGTTGACTGTAGATAACTGTAGAAGGTGCGTGCGCCCAAAGAAATTTTGAATGTAAAACAAAATGCATAGGCACGATCCGTAGACTTAAGTGACAGTTAAAACTAGGAGAAATGTATGTAAAAATGACAGTTTTAAATGACATTTAACCTAAATGCCCTTGTAAAACGTTTATAATAGTACCAGGCATAACAGTGATTATTTGTCTGGATCGTTGGTTGCGTACGTACGCCTCCCCCCCCCCCCCCCCGTCTATCCACGCTCCGAGGAGACTGTGTCACCGCTCTATATTTGTCGAATGGAACTACACTTCTTTGACCATATTATACATACATATATGGTTATACGTATCTTTACACGTCCGAGTTTTGGACGCACATATTTAGTTTTTAAATCATTTACTATTTAAAAAATTAAGAAACAGAACACACTGATCATTTTTTTAAGTCAAAATTGTAAGTAGTCCACTAAGTTTTAATTTAATTCTAGCTTTGTAATGGTTATTTCTCCTTGTAGCATGCTCCTGATGAAGTTATTGAAATATAACGAAATATGGAGCTTATGAATAAATGAGTTTTTAATTCAACTACAGACCGAACACCCTGATATTCGTCTTTTACCTTATATATATATACAGGGTGTCCGCGATATACAAAGCATGCTTTTAAGGGATGATAGCTACAACGATTTAGAAACAAAAACATATAATACACCTTGGGTCTATCTGTAAGCGTAAACGAGAAAAAAAGTTATTTCTCATGTTACAAATTTTGACGCATACTGTACAGCGACAGCCGTTCAGTGCAGGATTTACCCGACGATTATAGGCGTGTGTTCTTGCAAATGGGCAACACATCGAGCCTTTCCTGTAATACATTTTCTCCTGTCTTTCAGAAAGGTCAGTTTTAGGACCAGCAATTTATCGCAAATAAAAGAAATGAACTAAATTTTGTAGTAGCCTTTACGAAAGAGCTTAAAGCGCCATAACATAATTGCACTATTTATTATTAGGTACATTGTTTTCATTCAATGCGACTTTCCCTCAACTTAAATTTTCATTTACCGATCGAAATATGCTATTAAACACGCCTTCTTTACTCTAACTTCAACATAACATCGATTTTATTGTCATAACATTATTAAAAAAAAAACTCAAAGATACCTCTTTCCTATTGATCGGATATTTTTAAAACGCATGGCCATTGACTTCGTACGATATGGTACGATACAATGGTCTAATGTAGTTCAAGTTCGTATAAACATGTGTTGCTTTGCTGGCATCTGTGATAGAGATGTGCTTCTATTGAATACGTGTACAGTATGGTGTAAGAGAAATGACACCACGCTTTAGTTTCAAAGTATTAAATAATTCGTTTTCGTCGTTGTTTTCAGTTATTTTCAACTCTAAATTTTTGATATGGTTTTTTGGTTATTTAAGAAGAAATATGGACGAGTTTTCTTGTACAGTTTGACCAAATAAGGTTTTTTAGAAGTAATTTTTGTTTCTCGTTTACGCTTACAGGTAGACCCATGGTGTATTAAATGTTTTTGTTTCTAAATTGTTATAGCTATCATCCCTCAACTGCATGCTTTGTATATCGCGGACACCCTGTATGTATATATATGTATATCTATTTCATACTTGAATATGTTGTTCTGTTTTTGTTACATATCATTTCCTAAATTATTCTTCTTTATAATTGTTTTGTAAACCTTAAAATTGCCAAACTAAGCTATGTCGTCTTAGACAAAGCAGTGTTCGTGGTTATTGATGTTTACAGAGACTTAATTCTGGTTATATTAAATCTAATTTTTTTCAATATTTTATTTTGTACATTTGTTGTTTTTAAGTAATTTCGTTTATACGCACATCTAGTTGTTTTTAAGCTTATTTGACATCAATTAAATATCAATTTCCTCCAGTAAAGAAGTGCTACTACGAAAAGTTAGCTTAT
>SMLS01066278.1:0-85510 GCA_004785975.1 Popillia japonica | reverse complement strand
AAAAAAAATGTGAACGTTTATTATTAGAACCAATATGAGGGAGACACTTTTTTTAATAATTTAAAAACGTTTGCTGTTTTTGATTATATTTTGACAGTCTCTACTACTTTTGGATAACGTAGAAGAAGAACGTAATCATAGAGGTTTAGGTGGCCACTTTGTGTTGGCCGATTATACCCGCGTTATCTATTCCTAAAGATGCATTAGTTCCGGAAGAAATATTGAACTATCTTTAACTTTGTTCTGAATTAGTTACAATGTAACTTCATTAAAAGTATAAAGAATAATTTCTAGGTGGATCTTTAAAGAAAAACATTCGAGTTACTTAATTTATCAGTAGTAATCACTATAGGACACGTGCTTTTGTGTTTTGGAAAGCGTCTGTTCGTTCAAACTTCCAGTAAAAAGAAATCTAATAAGTATAAAAAATTAATTGATTGGATTTGGACATTAACCGTTATTTTTATGCGCTGTGTGTGGGTTATACGCCAAAAGCGTTTTTGCTGCTGCAATGCGAAGTTGTTGTTTAATAAAATACGTATTTATCTTGCGCATTACTCTGGCTACTTATAAATATCGAAAAGTGTCTGATTTGAATGTTTGAGGAGTTCTTTCCATTCTTTCCCTAGGTACTGTTAATTTTTCAACAAGAGCAATAACAATAAACGCTACCTCCAGTACACATCATAAAACATAAGTACAAAGTATGTACATTATTACGAATACCAACATAACCAAAACAAAAAAAAAGAATTCTGTGGTCACTTTGTTGTTGAAGTTTAGTTTTTAGCTATAAGTTTGTGCTATTTTCAGAAAATGGTTTCAAATCAGATCTTTAACGATTTTCCAAGATTTTTCAATATTTTCAAAGATTCTGAAGAATTTTCATCAATTTGCAAATACTCAACACAATTTTTTACATGGTAATTTAATTTTCGAAGTTCTGGAAAGGTTTTCAAATATTTTCAAACAATCTTTTCAACCCTTTTCTAATATTTGCTGAGATTTCAACAATTTTCACAGATTTTAAAAAGATTATTTGCTAATATTTTGTAAAATTTTCTAGAGCATTTTCACAAATTACATTTAAAAATTAGTTTCCGCAAAATTTTCGTTCACAGTATGTTATTGGCAATAAGCAGTTTTGTTGTCACTGAGTATTTATTTAAAATGTTACCAGATTTTAAAAGATTTTCATTCATGCAAATACTCAACAATATTCGTTTGCAAGATTCTCAAGAATTTTCACAGTATTCTAAAGTTCTGAGAGGTGTTTAAAAAAACGATGTTCAACTTTTTTCTAAAATTTGCGAAAATTTCAAGGGTTTTCACTAATCTTAAAAGATTCTTTTGTGAGATTTTGTAAAATTTTATAGAAAATGTTCATAAATTTCTATTCAGAAGTTTGTTTTCACGACATCTCACTTTGCAGCATATTATTAACGAAAGGTTTTCTTGTCTTTTAACATCTTTAAAAACTTTATTCATTTGCAAATACTACACAACAACATTCTTAATACTTTTGAAAGATTTTCAAGAATTTTTAGGGGTAGGTTATCTTCAAAGAGAGAGTTTTAAGTGTTTTCTAAGATTTACGAAAATTGCAAAGATTTCTACAGATTTTAAAGGATTCTTGTCAAAGATTTTGTAATGTTTTGCAGTAGATTTTCACAAATTGTATTCAAAAAAGTTAGTTTTTACAAAATTTTTGTTGTCTTTTAAGATGTTTAAAACGTTGCTAATGTTAAAAGATTTTTATTCATTTGTAGATACCACACACTCTTAATACTTTTGCAAGATTTTTAGAAATTTTTACGAAATTCTAAAAATTAGCCTCAAAGTTCTGGAGAGGTTTTCAAAAATTGTCGAACTATTCTCACAGAATTCCAACATTTTTCTAAAATTTCCACAGATTTCAAGGATTTTCGCAAATTTGAAAACGTTATTTTCAAAGATTTTGTATAATCTGTCAGAAGATTTTCAGAAATTATATTCAAAAGATAGTTTTCGTTAAATTTCAATTCGCAGGATATTATAGTCAATGAATAGTTTTGGTGTTTTTTAGAGATCTTAGTTGAACACTTCTGGAATTTAGAAGTATGTATATTCGGGTAAGGCTGGAGCTGAAGTCGACAAAAATGATAGAGCCAAAGACTTGTCAAAACTGTCACAAAATACCTAGAAATATGCCTGAGTCTCTTAAAGGTTGAGACATATCTCGAGAAGACTTGCCAAGGAAGTTCAGCTTTGGGAAAAGATTTACCAGAAAGCTTAGTACCACGAGCGAATGAGACAAAGACACCATCTCGAAACTCAATAGCAATGTCATCAAATAGTACATCGATAGTTCCAAAATGGCAGACGAATCGGGAATAAGGATATATAGGCCTAGAACCACATGGGATGTATCCATGCATCTTTCAGGAGGAAATACACGCTATTGAAAGATGCGTTCAGTTAAATATTAACAGAAGCTGGGAAAAGCAAGAGACTATCATAATGTCTGATTGCCAAGCAGCCATCAGGGCGCTGAACTCAAACCTTATTAACTCCAAGATGGTTTGGGAAACTAAATGAGCTAAGCAAAGGGAACCAGATAAGCCTATTGTGGGTTCTGAGACATACATGACACACATTATAATGAAAGGAAATGAGATAACAGACTACGTTAACAACATTACATTACAACAATTAAAAAGAACCATAACGTTTTTCCAAAATCTCTGCTTGGTATCATATAACGAATAGTGTTTGCTTCTGCAATTTTTGTTTAGAAATGCAGTTGATTTCTTTATATTATAGAATGTCGTTATTAATCAAAATGATTTAATCGTAAGTAAATTTTTTCTGCGAATTTGCAATAATCAAATTATTGGCAGTAACAAACATACTACAATGTCTATAGTAGAATGTTAAACCTTAACGCTTTTTAGAAACCGACAGACAATAGCGTCACTCCAACCGAACTCCTTGTCTAAATTACAGCAATTTAAATATGGCTTGTTTACCTGCCGGGCGTTTATATTAAATTATAGGCAATTTACATTTGATTAACCGCATTACGTTTACGCAATATTATTATTTTATGCGTTATAATAACGACGAAGCGGTTGAACACCTGTAATTGATAAATTATTTAATTGTCCATTTTGGCGTTGTCATCCTTAATTAAATTACTCAGTTTATATTCATTAATGCATCATTATTATGATAGACTTGTGTGGTGGAGGTTAATTCTATATGTAAAGTACGAAAATGAAAAAAGAAAAATTAGCGCCTTAAATGTCATAGCTTCCTAACACTCAACTTAAAAATTTGTTAAACGTTAGTCAGGCATAATCATAATCAGTAGCAGAATAGTAATTTTCTAGTCATTAAAGTTTCGTCTAGTAGCATTAACCAAACACTTAAGAATAACAGTTCTAATTAAAGATCTGAGAAGTAAAGAAGGCACCAGCCAAACAACTACCTACACTTAATCCTAATTAGCAGATAATTATTTGAAAATAATTAAGGATCGACAGTTATGGTAGTAGTGTTACGGTTATCCTCGTCTTTCTTGTATTTCCCATTACGCTATATGATATGTACTTATTTATCTCATTTTCAACTGCACGTGATTACTTTGAGTAATTAGAAAATTGGAAAATACTTGTTTTATGATTTATTGTTCAAGTGTGCATTATAGAGATGGGAATCAAAATTAATGAATAAAATTATGATTTAAACTTTGCGAGAGCGCAATAATTTCTAATTGATGAAAGTAACATTTGTAAACCACCACATTAGAGTTGAAAACACGCATTTAAATTTATTATTGACAACAGTTTCTCCCATTTCAACATGCCTGCGCTCATTAGTTGTGTAATATTAACCAATTTAAATTGCTTTTTTTTATACGGCTTAATTTCTACGTTTTGGAATTTGCTTTGGTAATTGTATAATATCCAATATAATCTTAAATTAATTTAATATTTACTACTATTTATACGGTTATAACTCGATGTTATTTATTATTTATTATACCAATTCTTCTTTAATTTCGGCAATAAATCTCAGATACATGCTACTGAAGTATGTATTTTGATATCTAAAAATTTCAAACATTTCTGCATTCGAATTTATGTGATTTATCTGCATATTGATATTTATAAAAGTTTTAAGCAATTTTCTCCGATTTTCTCACAGCATCATGTTGTAATAGCCCCTGTTCACATACCAAAGAATCTCTGTCCGGTATTCACAATAGCGGATCTCATTTTGAAGAAGCCAATCTATTCACATGTCAGTTGTCACGACAAAATATCTCTTCTACGGTACAATTAATTATGGACGGATTCATCTCGGCTAATGATCTATTTTTATCCGATCGCAACATCAATTGTTGAGGAAGTCGCTCTCCTCTAACTCTCCGTACTACCTACTATAAGACAATTCGTTTTGTTTAAACGGTCTAACTGTAAAGCGATATTGGAAATGGTTGGACGTGAAAAATTCTCTCGAATAGTTATCACGTAGCCGGCGGCGATATCAGTAATTGCAGGATCGCATTAGCATAACAACCACAGTTACGTTCGGAACGACCGACATATACCAGTTCTTGTTATTGTTACAGCTATTGCTGCTCTAGGATACTACCAATATTTCTTTGTCGACCATGTAACTGTTTCTTTTCAAACGATATGTTCAACGTCTCCGATGTTTTGTCGAGGTTTACACGGTGGTTTACTTAATGGTTGATTTTCTATAGGAAATGCTTAGAAAATTGTCACCATCAACTCATATTATATGCTTTTTAATTACCAAACATATAATTTGATTGAAATCATGATAAAAATTTGGACATCTATAATGAAATTACACTATGACTCACAGATACACCGCAAAACTAACTTCAAAAAGGAGCTTGAACAACAGACAATTGAGAGCCTTTGATCATTCATGTTCTGTACAAGGTTATAGACAGGTTATATACACTTTGTTATCATGTTAGTTGATTTCAAACAAATGATAGGTTGAGAATTGATTAAGTGTCCTTTTCAGTTAAGGGTCAGAGGCTGCCCTGGGGGCTCACAGGTTAAAATGTAGTGGATGCAAAGGCCTCACTGGTAGAACCGGTAACCATACGGGCATCTTCACCTACATCGAAAATACGGCACCACTGCCCGTTAGGCCGGACAGGATCCCGCCCATCTTTAGTTTCACTATAAACTACAAAGTAGTTATCCCCACCAGAGAGACTGCTATAACTGACATCCGCAAACGCAAGCAAGAGCTTCAACGTTCGTTTGTAGATGCCTACAAAACGCCAAATGGCACGGGCATTGGAATCTGGAGGGACGGGGAGCCGTATGGTAAATCCATCAGCCTGGGGTCCTCTCCTTCCGTCTTCCAGGCCGAAATTATAGCCATTCAGACGTGCGCGGAAGGAATTTTAACCTCCTCGCATGGGAATGAAGTGGTAGAAGTTCTATAGGACAGCCAGGGTGCCCTCAAGGCCCTACAAGCTGTCAAGTTTGATTCCGAAGTAGTTTTAAACTGCCACAGGAAGCTGAAACAACTGGCTGAACTTCACAGCGTTACGCTGAGATGGGTGCGGGGCCACTCCGAGATCAGGAGGAATGAAATTGCCGACAAGTTAGCCAGTTCTTATGGTTACGTCAAGGCTTTCGTCAGAACTCAGCTCGTTGCCAGACACCGGTCCCATTGGAGGGGACTCTCTGGAATGAGACACTGCAAAATCCTGGGTGTTCACCCGTACCAGGACAGGCTCCGTAAAGCCGTCTCTATGAGCAGGCCCAGGCTAAGAATACTAACAGGTACTCTGACTGGACACTGCACACTGAATAAACACCTGTGGGCTTAGCAAATTCTCCCCAGTGCAGAAGCTGCGGGGACATGGAGGAAACTCCCGTGCATCTCCTTTCCGACTGCCCTTCATGGGACATGGAAAGGCGAAGCTACTTTGGGGTCGCGAGAATGGACGAACCCAAACTAGAGAAACTAACTCTCGACCAGTTCGCACACTTTTTCTCACAGGTGCAACCGGGATGAAGGGCCTAAACGATATAGGGGCACAATAGGCCTTTTTGGCCGAGTGGCCGTACAGGATCACCCGCCCATGGGGCAATAAAAAAAAGTGTCCTTTTGCATATGGAACGTAAAAAGGTTCACAGTAAGTTCTTCGCTATTCGGCGCTATTCTGCTTCAAAATTTGGGAGAAATTTCTGAAATTGTTGTTGGAAAACGCATAGGCTGGATTTCTGGTATCTTCTTGACAAAAGTTAACAATGAGGACGAATGTGCATGATGATGAGCGAAGTGGTCGACCTTCAACGTCCCAGCAACCTGACTACATTGCAGCTGTGCAAGCCAGTGTTGATAAAATATCACCATTACCGTTTCTTGATCAAAAAATTATTATGTGGACACACAAAAATTTACCAGAGATATATGTATTTGAAAATTGATTTCTTGGTTAATCTTTGTTAGGTCCATTTATTTCTTTCTGCAAAGATTTTGCCATGCTTCCGTGTTTTAATTGAACATCGCTTTTTGGTTGTTAAAACTGCAGCACAACGTGTATACTAAAATTTTGAAAAAAAAAAAATATTTAAGATAGAAGTTTGTGCGTCTAGTTATAAAATAAAAACACTTTACTTCCATCTACATATTATAATGGTGGTCCTAAACGACAGCTGGGCAAAACCAGTGATGCCAATGTGTTTAACAGGCCACGTTAGTAATGCAAACATAATAAATTTGTGAAGGAGACGAATGCAGTATAATTTCCACTCTTTAATTTTGACCGAAATGCAGAATTAAAGCAATCGTGCATTCATTTTTCTTCAGTATATACTTAAATATTCCCAGTATTAAATGGGCAGAATTTCAGTGCAATATTCTTGATAACAACTACAGCAAATACGACCGATAAAATTATTGGTTATGTTAGTTCTTTTGTTTGAGAACACGATACAATCGCTATAATGCCTACTGTCGGGGATTTTACCTGCACTCGTAGCGTACAATTCTAACATTATTAAAGATAATTTAGCACTGATATACGAGAGTCAATAACATCCGCACACCTTTAATAATTAGTGCTTTGTTGGAGGAGAAACACGTTCAACACATAGTACAAATTTTCATTAAATAACTGTTCTCTTGTGTGGTTCGGTTTTCATGAACGGGAATTCACAAGCTGCACATGAAATTACAGACAAAAAAAGTACAGTGAAGTTAATTAGATAGACATAGATGGACTTATCAATCTTTGTGTTGGTCTGTATTAATACCAAGATGGGTTACATGTAGTAGTAGTCCGTTTTGTATTATCTACGGTGGCCGACAAAACCATTATTATATGTTGTCGAACTGCTGATTACGGATTATATCATTCCGATCTGTGTGTAACTGTATCGCAATGAATTATAATTTATTTAGGTGGCCGCGTTGTTATTTCGGACTACCTATTGCATGCTGCTCTGATCTGTTCCGACATGAGTATGTGGTATAAGTCGCAAAGTCGTTAAAAAAAGAATACAGGACGAAAAATAATAATACACGTACGGATATACATACATTCTGCAGTCGGCTAGACGTCTAGTCGAACAAAAGTACATAACGAGGAAGGAGACTGAGTGTACGTATATGTACAGTTATACGCAAAACTGGCGTAGTTTTATCTAAGGATACGGTGTGAGTATTTAATACGAAATTATAGTGTGGTACTAATTAAACATATACAAATTAAATTACTTTTTATCTAGAATAACGTTAGTAAATAGTTGGTGCTGTAAAGCTGTACCTATCACTTACAAAAAAAAGGTAATTTCATGAGTCATGTGTAGTATAATTATCTAAAAATAAAGATCCCTTCAAGGCAAAAAAAAACTTTCTACACACCTCGAAGGGGAGGGAGAAAAGGGGAAGAGGGGTAACTACGTCTTTAGCCACATCATCAATTTCATACTGCAAGAGAGTTTGAAATTAAAATTTAAAGACAGTTTAGTATTCGCAAACAACTCGAGTTTAATGTTTTCTAAGCTGGTTTAAGATTGCGTAAGTGCTCTAAATGAGATAAGTTTTCAAAATAAATTTAGATTGGCCTGGGTTCCCAGTAGGTTATTAGTGGGAGCTGGCCCTTTCTACGGCACCACCAAATCGCAGAAGTCGATCAACGAATGGATATTATTGGTTGGAGGTTTCCTCAATGTAATTAGCATTGGCCTTAATTCCTAGCCACAAGGGTGTGAAGGAAGACGAGACAATAAGCGATATGGCCAGACAAGTTTCGTCATTTGTGGGAGCTGGTCTCTCTTTGGCACCTCCAAATTGCAAATTAAGGAGTCCATCAATGAATGGATACACAACAAGTCCAAGAAATAATAGCAAAAATCACAAGGACAAAGACAGGAAAAGGTATTCTTAAAAGGAACAGAGGACTGAATTTACTAGAAACCTACTGAATAAAGACATGAAGACTATCAAAATGATAGTAGGTTTGTTGACTGGTCGTTGCAGACGAAATAGGCATATGTACAACATAGGCCTGGCAGATTACAGACTTTACAAAGAGGAGGAAAGAATCTCAATTGATGTGCTGGGTTATTGCAAGAGCCTGGTGAGGGCAAGGTTTCTAGAAGAACCCATAACTACATAAAAGAGCCGCTTTTAAAGATGGTAGGCTTCATAAAGATGGTAGAGTTAAATATATCACAATAGATCTGAAAAGATCGCGGTGATAAAGATTTTTGAAGGCAACCCTAATCCTAATCTAATCTAATAATATTTTCTAACGTTAAATGATATCAAAGGCTTCCACGGCCCGAGTCTCTGTTATGAGGGTTTCCGCGTCATGGCTTGTAAAATATATACAGTAAGTACAACAAATACACAAGATATACAAAAAAACTCAACGTTTTGCCACTAATTTAAGTGGCTTCTTCAGGGACAAGAGGTTGTAAACCACGCTAGAGGCCAAAACATTCTGACAGAAAACGGCTGTTTTGCATTGGTATATATACGACTCTGCAGCGATGCGGATCAGTGAACACTGGCCGTTGAAGCAGAAAGAGATGGCTTTCAAATGCTACACAGTTGGTAACCATCATCGCGATTGAGAATTTGAGGGTGTTTTTTAATCTCAATCGCTTCCCTCATCTTTCGATGAAAATATTGTAGCGACTTACTTACAACAGATGTTTGATCAAAGCAAATGTTGTGACCCCTCTCGAGGAAGGGTTCAGCTAAGGTTGAATGCGCTGAAGACCGCATCTTAACGTATTGTTGATGCTCTTTGATCCTGGTTTGAATCGAGCGTTAAGTTTCCCCAGTATATTCTGGACCACAATGACAAGGAATTTTATAGATGCCTTTATAAGAGAGAGCATGATGGGACTCCTTGGGCGAAGGAAGAATTTGAGAGATCTTGTTTAAGGGTTTAAAATTGGTTTTGAGGTTCTTCTAACGCCGAGAACGTAGGGGAGAACGGCGGTAATTTATGGCACTTTGTATATTGTTAGATCTATATCAATTCTGAACAAGAGAGGTTTTGACGTGTTTTAGTTGCTTGTTGATATTATCCTGTTCGAAAATTGAAAACGCTCGATAAACAAGGGTGCTGATGTTTTGTGCAGGATGATGATATGAAGTGGCGTGAAGGTATCGATCCCTATGTGTGGGTTTCCTATACACAGAGTGTTCTAAGTGACCATTTTGTAGACCAGTAACTAATAGATCTAAAAAGGGTAGGGAACCGTTTGTTTCAATCTCCATCGCGAATTTGATGTTAAGAAACTCCAAGAAGGTTGGACGAGTGTGAGGCCCAGACGATGAATGTGCCATAAACATACCCAAACCTTGTTTTCGGTTTCAGATCAGAGTGTTTTAAGCCATGGCTATGGCCAGCTCCCGCAAAACTCTCAGACCATGGAAGCCTTCAATATCATTTAAATTAATATCTGTTTACTAACATCTTTATATTTATATTTTATAAAAAATCTCGAAAAGTATGCCTCTTTATTGGCGAAATAATCTTGAATTACTTGCATTTTGCTTTATTAGTTCGGTTGATACACAAGTTTTGGGTGAACTGAATTCGAGATTTGATTCAGGAAAACTCATTATCAGAATTAGATTAATCTTAAGATCAATTATTAAGGCTTCTTCATTCGGGGCAATATCTGATTACTTGTTTCAAACTGGATATTAAAAATATTTAGTTCTAGTAGCCCCCGAAAAACTGTTTATACGGTATCTTGCCAATATGTATTCCGTAAAGCAGATGGTACATCTTCAATCCTTGCAGTCTCTTATCTGGGATTTATCTTCTTCGCTACTTATATATGTACCTTAATTATCCACTCTTCCACCGTTATCGATGTCGAGTCTTAAATCTCTACTTTCCTCACGGTTTTTTCGCATTTCTTCAATTATTATTAATTAATATTAAGATTTACATTCGCATTTTTATAGGTTTATTTCTTTGCTGCATAAGAAACGTTATGTCTCAGTTCTTCGTTGTGTTTTTTATTTTCTCATCTTTCTTACTCAACTTTTTTCTTAAATTATTCATGAAATTTGCACATTAGTTTAACACCATAAATTTTTCAATGAAATTCGTTAGAAATAGCTATAGTTAAACAATAAATACTTTAAAAATCGACGATATAGTTTCTTAATAAATGCATATCCCTTACAACATATATTCTATGCGGTAGAAGAATATTTACAATTTTAATTGCTATGCAGATATCTACTGCTGGTCTCTGCTGCCAGTATGTGTACTTTGTTTATTGATTTGGTTTACATACATAGTTGTATTTTGTGGTCTTTCTTTCTATTTCTCTTCTGTTTATTAAATAATCAATTATTTTTATATGACCTGTTATATACACTTACATATGTGTCACATAACGAATAAATTATTATTATTATGATTATTATTACTATTATTATTATTATTCTTATTATTATTATTATTACATATTCGTATATTTTATTTAATATGTACTCTAAACATATGTGTAGACTTGATATGTTCTTTTGTTTGTTTTCTTTTCTGTTTTTGTCACCGTGTTTATTTGAGTTTTTCCATGTAGTGCTGCAGTTTAATTTTTTTTGCTCGCTCCTGCGATAGCTTATGTATTATTTTATGTTTATGTGCTTGGTCCCGACCCGATAATAATAATTGCTACTGATAAGCGTTTCCTTAGTAGCAGGTTTTTCTTTTGGTTTTCTTCGGAATTATTTATTGTCAAATATTTGCTAGTTCTAGATTGCAAGGTATTTTAGAATTTAGATTTAATTTAAGTTTTTCCATTAGTTTTGTAAGTTATACTTTAGTTGGTTTTACTTTGTACTGCTTCTCTTTTTTGTATTGTGGGGGTTCGCGGGCGCCCCCGCTTCGCTTGCGGGAGGGGGAGGGGCTGCGGGCCTTCAACGTGAGGAACTCATTGTTCATGTTATGCGTAGGCGCCACTTGGGGAAGGTGGAGGTGGAGGAATTAATTATAGGAATTAATTGTATATTACGTCAATACCAGTAATATTTTTACACAAAAATTAGCCTACTATATTGATACTTAATCGTTTTTATATGTCAAATAATACTCTATGACTGTTGGTGTGATCTATGGTTTTGTTTTTATTGAACTCTCATTTCTAGACCTGACTAGATTTCAAATAGGGGAAATTTACCTAAAATGGGATAGGTACTTAAGGTTTGTACAAATACAAAATAACGGACAACCCGTATGATCAATATACCAAACATAACTTTATTAAAAAAATAAACATAACATATGAAAATATTACACATAAAACAAAAAAAAATATATCTTGCGCTAGTCAAATTTCCCATTTTAGGAACATATGTATCTAAAACGGGATCAGTAGTGTTTCTAAAATGAGATTATATTTCCGAAGCACAGATCACATATGAACGACCTGGCCCCATTGCCCTACACTTCGAAAGCTTCGTGGACCCAGGACAGGAACTGCCACTGGTCACCAGGTTTGCTGCTTAGAAAATCTACTTCACAATAAAAGCACACTGGATGAGATACATCTCGTTATATTAATAATAATTTTATAGATTATGTGCGTTCGTGTGCTAGAAACTGGTAAAATAAAGCTGCCATTGGCCATAAAGACAAAAAGCTTATGTTTGTAGATCTAAGTTTTTACAATAAATATGTTAAAAACTTAAAAGCTCACCTAGCGACGTTGCACCAATTACGAAGGAAGTATTAGGTCAATTATACAACCGATGTTGCTGCATGTATTGCAAATTCCAATAAAACTTTAAATAATGTACTAAGTTGTAATAAAATGTTTTCAAAACACTGTATTTCACACAAAATTTTTGAGTAGACGGAATTAAAAATAAGTGAATATCGTTTCTTAAAAATTTCTTATTTCTATGATAAAAAAATCTCGAAATAGACATACATATGTATGTTGCTGAGAAAATATGCTTTAGTTTTATTTGATTCAGTAAGTTTTTATATCTACATTCAATATTTCAAAAGGTAAAATACCACATTTTGTCTTCTATTTCATCCATGAGATTCTTGGTCATAAATTATAAAAAAAATCGATCCCAGCATAGAACATTTAAGAGAAAAATTTTAAGTATTCTTCTATGTTTAGTAGTTATCTCTGAAATTCATCAATATTATGTTAGTGACTCTCTTAGCCGACCATTATATAATAAAAGCGCCGATAACATTAAATAATAATTACAAATAAATATCGAAGCAATGTGTAAGCCGTATAGAAAGAAGATGACGACAAAAGAAATAGGAAAAACACAAGAACCAGGTTACATAAATAAACAATCCAATCGAGTTAAGTCACGAGAAGATAAAGGAGACGAACGAGAAAAGAGAAGGTTGAAAACCGAATGCCGTATCTCCGTATCATTCGGGTATTAAAAGAATGTCAATTTAAATTATTTAAATGTATTTTGGTAAATTTAAAACCGGTCAGCTTTTGAAACAGTTACATCGATAGGCATTATATTCTCGATACTCTTCAGATTCCATCTTATTGACTTATAAATTAAGATAATGGTGAAAGTTCGTTAGTTAAACGAAATTAAATCGGAATATATTGGAAATCGGAAAACGATAAATATAAGCATTAAGAGTCGACTAATGACACGTTATGTTTGTTTTGCGTTGTAAAGTTGAACGTTTTAGATGAACAGTATATTCGGCTAAGTTATGTGTGTGTTTGAATAGTTTGTTTCTAGAGTTTTTAAAATGCGTGTGAGTAACTCACTTAAATATAGTAACCACATATCAAATATCGGTGGGTGTTATTATTAGATGCACTTTCCGATTTCTATCATACGCCGTTTGTCTGATAAATGTATTTTAGTAAGAAATCTTACAAATAAGGCTAGTGCAATGATAAACAACTTAACAATGTTAATGATAAAATGAGAAAACAAAGTTCTTCTCATATATTATATTTATTAATATCGATGATATTAATAAATATAATATGTGAGAAGAACTTTGTTGCGAAACATATAGCATATTTTTCGCCCCTAGGTCATCTTCAGAAGATCCTACAAAATACCTTAATGTTAGAACACGACACCTTATGAAAAAGTTAAATTGAATTTTCTAGAGATACATTTAAACTAAAGAATGTGGATGAATTTGAGTTAAAATAGTACTTACAAGTCAAATATGGAATGGAAAATTGGTCTGGAACTGTAGAAAAATATAAACTATTTTGTCGTAGACAAGTCATGCTAATATAAAATATTAATATGTGTATCACAAACAGATGAAGAGTATATTGAAACTGATTGTTAAAATGCGCTAGTCCAAAATAAAAGTTATGAAAAAATTATCGGTTTTTTTTTTAATTTATAGAATTTCGCGTATTGAATGCAAAAATGAAAATGGAGCTAGCTGTAAAATGAAAAAGACTACAACTATGTGATGTATAGATATTTGAATATAGGGATGATGTTCTTTTTTAATTGATCGTTTAATAATAGGAATTTCTTGTTATGTTTATCTTCTCTAATTTCATATGCCTCAAGTAACATCATTTCTAAACCTTTGTTTCGGTTGCGGGAAAGTTTAGTTTTTTCTGGACCACCACTTTTATGGCCCGTCGAAAGTAAATGTTGGCAGAATGCTGAGTGAATTTGTTTTTGATGTTCTTTAATTCTGGTTTCTATTTTTTTACCTGTTTCCCCTATATAGCGTTACAATAGCTACATTTACTACGTTTATGCTTTCGTAATGCGTCGTAATGCGTATTCAATATGCACTTAGGGAAAGCATAAACTCAGTAATTGTATACTATGAACACTACGTCTTTCTAAGATATCACGTTAGTCGTTGTTGTTGTATAATAGTTGTTTAGTTGTGTAGTTGGTATTGCTAGATGTAAAGGCAACATTTACATTCAGGGTTTCCACGGCCGAGGGGGACATAGGGAGACTACATAAAATCGATTTTCTGTGAATATTATCTCCCTAATACTACTTTATCCAAATTTAAGTGGCGCATATTATAACTGGGCTAACAATAAGCATTTCCACAATCATAGTACAGGGTTATTCATTATAAATGTCCCAGCCCTTACCATAGTTATTATTGCATAAAAAAAATTGAAATAAAAGTTTTATGGTTATAAAATGATTTTATTATAACGTTAACAAAAGTACAGTGGCGTGCGTAGTTTAGGGGACACAAAAAATAATTTGGTTTTTTCAAATGAGACACCCTGTATATTATTAAATTTTTGAAAAGATCTTTTTCTTCTGATTTCAAAAATATACCATATCATACCCCTGTCTTACACCGTTCTTAAGTTATTAAATAAGAGTTTTGTATATACAAATGAGTTTGGTCAACATTTAATTAAAATTACAAATAATAGATAACGAATATCACAAAGATAACTTTACAACTATAAATAAATAATAGCTTATAAAAGTTGTTCGAAGTGTCCACCATTATTTTCAATACATAATTCTAAACGTCTAATCATATTTTTAATTGCATCAGAAATGACTTGATTGTTTACATTTAGATTATTTATTTCTAATTGAATTCGGTCTTTCATGACTTGAATACAGTCATTATTATTATATATTATGTCTTTTAAAAACCCCCAAAAATATGAGTCCATAGCGGATAGATCCGGACTGTTAGGAGGCCATAATATGGTTCCATTATTCCTTATCCACACTTGAAATACATTGTTCAAATGCTCTTTAACAGGTAGGACATAATGCGGAGTTGCCCCATCCTGCATCCAAATCATATCCGGAAGTTGAACGTCCGGAAAATTCTCTACAAGAATATTTTCAATTTCAGGAAGAATCATTTCCAGATAGGTAACCCCAGTTAAATTGAAATCATAAAATATGGGTCCAACAGTTTTGTTTCTGAAAATTCCACACCATACACTAAGAGTTTTTCTTCCTGATTTTTTTATTGGTTTTATCAATCTTTTCCTATTCTCCTTGTTTTCCCATGACCTACGATCTTTCCTATTAAAAACTCCAGCCGTAGAAAAGCATGATTCATCGGTCCATAATATTTTAGTCAAATAATCAGGATCTTCATATAACTTTTGGATCATTTGGCGGCAAAACTCTAACCTTTTCCTTTTATGAGCATCTGTCAAAAGTTGTACGGGTAAAATTTTATATGGTTTGTAGTTGTTAGTTTTCAACGTACGTTGTATTTTAGAGTAACTTATATTTAAATGAGCTGCTGCATTATTTATACTACATTCAGAATTTTCTAAAAAATGATATAGTGTTTAATAAAACTTTTCAAGAATACCTATAAGAGGGCTTACCTTCGAAATAAAGCAGTACATCTAATTGATCTTCGTTGTTTGCATAAACTACTCGCCTTTTTCTATTAAAACTACCGGTATTATTTACCTGTTGGTAAATACGTCTGAACGTATTTTCTGCGGGTGTTGGACGATTTGGATACAACTTCCTGTATGCTCTTTGCGCTGCACGTTTATCTTTGTTATTTTCTATATAGCAAGTAAATATTTGAATTTTTTCTGCTACACTGTAAACCATTTTGAATGTTTCAATAAAGAAATGGCATTTAATAAACATTACAGTGATTTTCATGGCTTTCTTTGATGATATTAACTTTTCAATATTTATAGTAACTAGTTTAATTTACTATATTTATCCTTTAATAACGTAAGAACCGGTGTAAGACAGGCGTATGATATGGTATATTTTTGAAATCAGAAGAAAAAGATCTAAAAAATTTAATAATATACAGGGTGTCTCCTTTGAAAAAACTAAATTATTTTTTGTGTCCCCTAAACCACGCACGCCACTGTACTTTTGTTAACGTTATAATAAAATTAGTTTATAACCATACAACTTTATTTCACATTTTTTTTGTTTATGCAATAATAACTATGGTAAGGGCTGGGACATTTATAATGAATAACCCAGTACAAAGAAAGTCATTTTTATAAAGCTAAATTTTACGGGAATATTGCTATACATATAGGTTGACTATGTCAAATGAGCACATGTGATGTTGGCAATTTTGGTCTTTTAATCGTTCAATTAAATCTAAATGATTATCAATAGGGAATTTTGGTTTACAGCTATTTGTTTAAAAAGATTTAACATTAACTTTCCTAAGTTGTGTGTAGGGGAATTTATGAAAGAAATGATCGGTCTGATGGGGATGTCTTTTTTGTGAAGTCTAGATAGTGAATGGAGACATGGTATGTTAGGGTTCATAGGAATGAGAGTGTTAATTGAAGGTGTTAATGTCTTGAGGGTTGTATGGGTTTCTTTGATATAGTTTTTGGTTTTGGTTATTATATTTTGAAAAGAATTCTTTTTTATATGGATGAAGTTATTATTTGTCATAAAGTCTTTGGTTGTACCTACTAATTTCTATTTAGCATGACTAACCCAGCATGCTTCTCAGATTTAGTGATAATCAGATTATTATCTTTAACTTTTTTGTTAATGTTATAAATGACTTTATAGTATTACCAGATATTTGCTGCTTTTCAGGAATTTGTCCGACAGCTAGAATAAAGCTAGCAAAATATTTTTTATGTAATAGACTCCTTAGTCTCTGATGGATTATTAAAGAACAAGTTAACTAATCTAGAGATTACACATTTTGCACATTGCAAGCTGTATTATCTTTTTAATTAAGAAAGGATGATACTTTCTCACGGAAGCCATTTCATAAAGAAAGGATGCTGATAATATCTGGAAAAAAACTTATTGCAAAATAGCGTTTCAAGAGTCTGGTAGTACTTTTCCATAGTTTTGTATACTTAACCAGAAATCTTTATGCAAAGTTCTCCTTCTCAATTTGGATGAATCGTCTATAATCATATCATTCCACAAAAAAATCCTCTTTCTGAACATTTTGGAATTTTCTACTTTGTAATTTATTTAGCGAAATCTTAAGAACGAAATGTCTTGAAAAATAACAAAAATAAAACTGCAAAGATTTAATTTATAACAAAATAATTCAAGTGCTTTAAATTGAGAAAGTTAAGGATCATTCTTGAATTAATTTCTAAGGTACACCTCAGGGAATAGTTCTCTGGTTAACGGATTATCAACATTATTGAAAAATTCTGCAGGTGAGCATATTTTGCACTTTTGCTATCTGTATTTACTCTTATAATTAGGAAAGGATGGTACTTTTTCAAGGAAGCCATTTCATAAGGAAAGGATGGTAATAATATCTGGAAAAAATTGCCGCAAAATAGCGCTCCAAGGGTTTGATGGTACTTTTAAATATATAGTTTTGTATGCTTAACCAGACATTTTTATATTCCTTTCCTCAATATGATGAATCGTCTTTAATCATATCATTCCACCAACGCATTCTCCTTTTTTCAACATTTTAGACCTTTCTACTTTGTACATATTTCATTTAGGAAAATATTAAGAACGAAAGATTTTGGAAAATAAAAGTAAAACTGCGGAGATTTCACTATTAACAAAATTTTTGCTTTCTTCTGTGAGGCTTCTTTTATGTAGAATCAATATTCAAAGTGACATAAGCTTTATTTTTTATATTTTGATTTTTCCAATTAAATTACTCTCATCTAACTCTAACTGGATATAGATTTTCTAGCAGGTACTCTTATTTTTATATTTATAGTTTGGGAATGTCGTACTTTCTGATTGGGAATATCTTAATCATCCCAATTGATTCCATTTCTGTTCTACTATTCGTTAATTAACTTTTTTGGCGAATCAGGCAATTTGAGTGAAGTGTTGTCACCTCCTACATAATACCTTGTAATCGATAAGTTGAGACCGGTATTGTAAGACATAATTATGTTTCCGTTTATCTGTAGAAACGTACATTTATTCTCTCATTTGGTAGAGATTCGATTCTATGAAGGTTTAACCTTTCGTACAGTAAATGTGCCCCTAAGGCTCTACAAGCTGTCAAATCTGATTCCGAAATGATATTGAATGGTCACAGGAAGCTGCAACTGGCGATACATCACAGCAACACGTTGAGATAGGTGTGGAGCTACTGTGAGATTAATGAAAACCAATTCTCTAACGGGTTAACCAGAGCAGCTAGTAAACGACCATTTAGAGAACAGGACGCATCTTCATGCCGATGCCAGTATGGGACGCGGAAAGGCGAAAGAATTTAGGAGTCACGAAACTTGAATCGAAACTAGAAAAATTAACTACCGACCAACTCGTGCACTTCTTCCTTCGAGTGCAACCGAATCGAGAAGATTAAAACGACATGGGGGCATAATAGGTCTTTGGGCCAACCGGCCGTTCGGAGCATGATTCTGAACAGTGAAATATGGTTTATCAATTTTTTGTCCTAACGAAAATTTTGGTCATCGTAACCCCTATCACTTTAAAAAAATTTTAGAAGTTCACTAGCACGGTTCCCCGGAGTTGCATTGCAATTCCTTTTATCATGTCGAGGTAGATGTGGGAAGCTATTCCGCATTTGCCTGTACATGATGCATAAAAAGTTACTACACTTACAAGTTATGTATATTTACATGCATATGAACATGTTAATTGTACATGGTGTCTCGAGGCGGTAGACACCCTGTACTATGAATGTCCTCAAATGAAAATAACCGATGGCATCTGGAATGAAGCGCCAAAATTAATCAAAATAGGAACCCATAATTCGCAAACCTCGCTTCATTCGATTCAACAATTATGGACGGTAGACTAATTGATAAATGGTGATGGAAAATGGTTAAGGTTTTTTTTTTAAGATTTTAGATTTCACTAACTATGGAGAAGGAAATACAAGAAGGTATCGAAATAGCGATAGAAGTCCAAGAAGAGGATCAAGTGAAACAGGACTGGGTTTAAATCGAATTGATTTGGGAAGACGACTTTCGCGCAACTAATCTTATGGCTGGAAGTAGCCATCTCAATAGCGATCAAGGACCAATACTTGATTGGGAAACGGACCTTCAAGAACATTTGATGCCAGGGCCGGAGGATACTGCCGTGTCCCGCATTGGCAGGACTCCCTTACAAGCGAAGTGTTAGACGAGCTCGATGGAATCATGCCATTTCCGAATACTTCGTCTCAAATCTCACAAAGTATTTCTTGGAACCACCTAGACGGATATTGTACTTTACAATCTCTGGGCGAAAAAGGATCCCACCTAGTCAAATTGGAGATGTACGATACGAAGAAATTACGACAACTTCCGAAGAATCAATGGTGGAAGGAAGCGGTGATCAGAATAAATTTTCTTATTGCAACACCAGTGGACTCTCTGCATCGACAAGTAGACGAAGTTATTCGCACAGCAGTATCCCATATAAAAAATCTAAAAAATCTCAAGAAGGAAGTGAAGAAGAGGAACTTTTGGAATTCATCTCCAAGTATCCGACAAGCCCCTTATTAAATATTGTAAATACTTCGATATGGATTAATTCAGAATTTAAATTTAGAAGACGTAATTATACTGCAATTCAGAATCTAGTGACATGAATTCACGAGAGGATATGGTAACAATTTTTGGTAAGCTCCAGAACGTTGCCTGCCATCGTCCTACTACAAACAGGATTGTGATCAGAAGTAGTCTTTTAAATTTGATTAACAGTTAATCTAAATTCTTAAAATTGCAGGATTTAAAAAATACTCTATAATGTCTTATAATCCATTCTGTTCCGTATATATCAAGCTTACCTTTATTTCATGCTTATGCTAGGTAACAATTGCTAAAGCGCCACTTCACGGATCAGGTGTAAGAATGCAGACGATTCAGAAATCCATTAAAATAACATAACTTGCTGTATTTGGACAGCGTTCTGCTTCGATTTGTGTGAGCAATTTGGCGCCATGTCATAACCGCAAAACCGCGCGCGCGCGTATACAACTTCATGTAACTTTTATTGCACATGAGTAAATTGAATTCTCATACTCTTTACTATAAAACCTATACAATCACTACATAAATAATTCTGGACAGTATTTCTTATTATATCTTCCTGAATAATTAATAAATGAGCGTCAGATTATTAAAAGTCCATCAGTCATCAGTTAATTTTGAGTTCTAAGATTTGATACATTTGATTTGATATTTTACACATGAATAGGTCTGAAATTTTTGCGCAGTATCTGTATACCTAAACCAAGCAAGGTGCTCATATAGAATTGCATCGGTTTCTGCGAGCATGTCGTAGTTGCTTTGATAGTTATTTAGTCGTAAGTGCTGCATTATCTTCTTCGTGTCTAAGTTCGCGATACAGTCCGTACAACCTGTTTACAAAAGCATCGGTTGTTCGTTATTTCTTTTGAATTAAATGTATTTATTATCATGTTGTTTTGCGGCTAAAGAATACACGCATTTACCGTTCCCACTTTCGCGATGTTGAGAAGGAACAAAAGGAAAAATACAAAACGCAAAATCGTATGCGTGGTGTATATAATCCTTTTTCACTATACATATTATCCGGACGTCTCTCTCGCTCTCTTAAAAGCTTCTTTTTTGTTCTTAGCTGGTCTTCTGCCATATAACGTGGATGCATAGCGCCTGAGTGTAACAATTACTATGTGCGATTGAACTTAAAGTCGCACAATGGAATACAGAAACAATGTAGAAAGTTGGATGGCGCAAATAAGGAATAATACATACAATGACCGCTGCGAGAATATTTAGTGAGAGACATGCGACTGTCTAGTTTGAAATGTATCCTAGCTTTAATTCAGGTTGTTGTTGTAAAAACTATTTCTTTCTTAGGATCAACGTCAACGTTGTAAAGCATAGAAATAAAAAAACAAGCGTACCATATCTCTTGAATAAACACATATACATACGCATTATTTGGATCGGAAATTCTTCAGCCTCCATTGAAGCTGGGTAACCTCGGGGTAGCCAATTACTTTTTGTCCAGTGCTATTCTCTGGCTCTGCTATTCCCACAGGCATAAGAAGCATGGGTATTTAGTATAGCCTGCCTGTTGACCCAAAAGCATCGTGAGTGTTTTGAAGTCCCCAGAAACCATCCATTGATGGTCCTGATATTTCATTGTCTCCAGGATAATGGCCCAATCGTTACAGTTTTCTGTCCCATGTCCCATCAGAAGCGATGATTTATTTCCATTGTGCAATAATACTATTTTAAGACTAGTTTTGGATGAATCAATGAATAGACGCCATTCAGATGAGTCATACTGTATATCAAAGCAATGCATGAGTCCTTCACGTCATTGCAAAAAACTAAATTTCCTTCTTTTGTGAACAACCGGATAGATTTTTTCCTGTGTCTACGATGAAAATGAGGTGCCAGATGATAAAAGGTTTTTATTTTTTAATCTGGAACCTAACATTTCGGCTGCATCTTTTGAAAGATCTAAATCTCTTACTAGATCATTGAGCTCATTTTGAAAAAATAGTTGAGGCCTTTCATCTACGTCTAAAGAAAAATCTGAGCTTGATTCGTCCTGTCCATGCAACTTCGTCGTCCAACTCACTCGGGTATTCATCCAAACTGGAAGGTGGCTGTGGGATAGGTATTTCAGAGCTATGGGGCACTGGACGTATAACTGAGTCAAGGTTAGGATAACTTATGCTTCTTTTGTTTTTTTGAATTGAATCCCTTTATGTCAACTAAACAGAAGTAGCAATCAGTGGTATGGTTTTTCTGCTCACGCCATATCATAGGAATTCGTAATAGTCCGGGAGCTACGGGACCTTTTTCATAAGTAGTAATACACATAGTAAGATATGATTTTAATAATAGTTGCTTAATGCTAAACCGAGCGTCAGACCACGCGATCTCGGTAAGTAGGAGGCTGACAAAGTTGTCGAAAAAAGTTTTAAAAATAGTAGCAGTATACACGCTCAAAATTCTCACATTACTTATTTATAATGTAAATTTAAGAAAAATAATCGTCAGACGTCGATATGCCGGTAAAATCGTCGTCAGTTATGTATAAGTAGTCGTCGGAAAATTCTGCAAATAAAGTAGTAGTATATAATCTGAAATTGTTACTGGTTATTATTTATGATTAATATAACAAGAAAAAGATCGTCAGACTGCATGATATTCTTTATTTGACGTATTCTACGCATTTTATGTATTGTACGGAATTAAATATATATTTGATTTGATTTGATAATGGTTAAAAGCTCGTCAGTCAGGCCTCTAAAGTGTAGCGCAGCGTTAAAAAGCATTGAGCGCGTGGCGTTTTTTGCGGTCCAACTGACGGACTTTTTACTATTTTCATGCAGTCTGACATGCATGAGTAAATTAACACAAAATCTTCAGATCTCGATGCTTATGGGAACAGGCAATGCTCGCAGATATATTAACATCATCAAATTACATAAAAAATTAGGTGATGAGTTATGTAGAGCATTACCAGGATTTCCCGCTCTCACGGGCTGTGATTTTAATCCTGCCTTTTTTAAGAAAGGAAAGAAAAAGCCTCTCGAAATACTGCGAAAATCGGCAAAATTCATTAGAACATTCATTGATATTTGTCATTGGTCGAATGAAGATTTAGATGAACTATTTAAAGTATTGGAGGAGTTTGTATGTCGAATGAATTGATATAATAACTTGGACGATATAAATTTGGTACGAGTGGCGCAGTTTATGAAGACGTACAGAATAAAACGAAACGAAGATATTTTGTGAGTAGACAATAATTTCGATGGCTCTGCGCTTTCTCCGTGTAGATCAGAATTACGCCAACATTTATTGAGAACAACGTATATCGCTCAAATGTGGAGCCATGCCCACCATAACAATCCTGTCATTTCATCTCCGATTCAATATGGATGGAGAGAAGAAAATATTACTTTCAATGGTTCGAAGGTGATCAGTTACCTTCCATACAGACGATAACTGATGGCATAGATCAAGAAGGCATTTCATTATGCTCATTCTAATAAGAATTACCTATCGATATATTATGCTCCTTATTTAATATTGATGCATTTTTCAGAAAATTTGAACGAAACAGAAGGCCTGTTCGTTTGAATTGCTAACTTTGGTAAGTTTTGTCAAAAATAGCAAGTGTAGCAGATTAGAAACAGCAAATAGATCAGTTTCAGCGGATAAATCTGATTTCAATCGACTGCTAAAGTATCGAGCCTATCGAACAGAACATTCACCTAAACAACAGAATAACCTCAAAAACCAATCAAAAACTGTATTACAGTCTTGCGTTTGCGTATAACACGTGAGCGTTATGGTCTGCTATTATTGCTCGACACTTGAAGCTTGAGCAGGTATAGCTTGCTACTTCTAATATACAGCAATTTGCTGAATGCAAACGAACCGAGTGTCGAAAGCACCTGTCAGCAGCTAAATTTCAAAAGAACTTACGGATATTGACAAAAGTGATATTGAGCAGTTCCAGCAACGCAAACGAACAGGCCTAGAAACACAGGAAAATGTGGGTGAGTTAGAATACGGCGAGAATGCGCTCGATGATAGCGGCAGTGATACTTCATCGGAGACTAATAATTATGATGAAGAAGCATAAATTTTGATGAAATCATAATTACTTAAAATAGTGTTCAATTTTTATACCTATTTAGCGAGAAAAATAAAGTCAAATATAGTTGTTTTTTTAGATACTGTCTAGTTTAGTGTATAATCATCAATACACTGTAACGCATAACATAACCGCGGAAACTGCTTTGTCTAAGCATTCTAAAGAATTACGACATAACTTTGATTTTGAAAATGTTAAGATTTTAAAAAAAGAAAATAGTTATAATAAAAGATTAATATATGAAATGATATACATTAAAAAAGAAAATAACGCGGTCAATTTTAGAACAGATATAGAAAATTTAAGTATTATTTATAATAATTTAATCACCAAATCACGCCAGAATTTTATAAAATTAAGCTCTTGACTAGGTTTTTTTTGCCATGTTTTTCCCTAGTCCTTGAACAGAATTGTTAGAGCTTGACAAAAAAATACATTGATATAAGGAGCATTATTAGTATGATTATAAATTTACATTTCAAAATATCTTAAATTGTCCACCATATTGTAAACATAATCCTATATATCACTGAATTTCTTTGTCTGTAGCTAATTTTGTTGATAGGCATGGCTAGTTATTTATTTATAATTTGACACAAAATAAATGTCAATTTTATTCCACTGAAGAAGTTGTTACGAAAACCAGATTATATATATTGTAAAGGTTTTGGAATAAATTTGACTTTTGTTCGAATTGCAAGTGTTATCATTGACCTAACAAGTGGAAAAAACTATCTAGATAATAAGATAAGTTAAAAGGTCATAAAAATACATAATATATATTGATGATAATAGTAGTATACAATCTGAAATTCATTGTGGTTATTATTTATAATCAATATAACATGAAAAAAATCGTCAGACTGCATACTATAATAATAGTTAAAAGTCCGTCAGTTGAACCGTAAAAGACGCCCGCCGCGCGCTCAATGCTTTTCAACGCTGCGCTACACTGTAGAGGTACACTTTTGGGTTTTGTACCCAAACAGATTTAGCTACACATTACTCGTTTCAAAAATGTAAATGTCTAATATCATATATATGATTGAAAAGAAAATATTTTCTCTATTAGATTAGTGATTTGTGTGTTAATTTTAATTCTTATATTAATGACTCAAAAATATAATTAGAGTAGTAGTGTATAATCTGAAATTGATTGTGGTTATTATTTATAATTAATATAACATGAAAAAAATCGTCAGACTGCATGATAATAGGAAAAAGTCCGTCAGTTGGACCGCAAAGGAGCGGCGCGATCAATGCTTTTTAACGCTGCACTATACTTTAGAGGCCTGACTGACGAACTTTTAACCATTATCATGCAGTCTGACGATCTTTTTCTTGTTATATTAATCATAAATAATAATAGAAATAGAAATAATGAAAATAATAGAAACAAATCAGAAGAATATCAAAATTCGAAGAAGAAAGGACTGCCCATGGATAAATGAAAACATTGTAACAAACATAAAAAAACGAAATAAACTTTTCCAAAGACTAAAACGACATCCGCTAAATGATACCTACAAATTGCAATACAAAACTCAGAAAGATTATACAAATCGTCTAGTAAAAAACACAAAAGTACAGTCCTTCCAAACACTAATAAAAAAATGCAACACAGACTCAAGGAAAATATGGGAACTGATAAATAACCAACTAAACAAAAAACAAAAACCAAACAGCGATATGACAAAAATAATGAAAGAAGACGGAACAACAACAACAGACCCTAAAGAAATATCAAACGAACTCAATAAATACTTTGCTACTGTAGGGAAAAATTTAGCACAAAGTCAAATAAACAATAGTAACAGAACGCCACAAACCACAGTCACACAAAAAAATATACCACAAATCTATTTCGAGGACTCCACACCAGAAGAAATCATAGAAATTATAAAAGCTCTAAAAGATCACAAAGCACCGGGATTTGACAAAATCACAAATGAATTACTAAAACATAACAAAGACAAATTAGCTAACATAATAAGCACACTAATTAATAAAACCTTACACGATGGAACATACCCCGACTATTTGAAGCAAACAATAATAGTACCCATACATAAGAAACACGAAAAAAGTAACCCAGCAAACTATAGACCCATCTCTATGTTATCGGCAATAAACAAAATATTAGAAAAAGTCATCTATCAAAGAATACTGACACGCATCCAGAAAAACGATATAATATATTACAATCAATATGCATTTCAACCACAAACCACTACAATGTCTGCGGCGTATGATTTAACTACAGATATAAAAAACGAATTAGATCAGAAAAAACTGTCATAGTTCTATATATTGATATGAGGAAAGCATTTGACACCATCTCCAAACACAAACTAATAGAAAAACTCAGTTACTACGGATTTAAAGACAAGGAGCTTAACATAATAAAAACATACATCTACAACAGAGAGCAAAGAACTAGAGTAAATAACATCATAAGTGAACCTATGTATGCAGAATATGGAATCCCCCAAGGCGGAAACCTACCTCCAATACTATACACCCTATACGTAAATGATCTCCTAGAACAACCTCTTCACGGAAAAATCTATGCATACGCCGACGACACATGCATACTATACTGCGGAAACATCACAAACAACATAGAAAACAAAATAGAAAAGGACATACAATTATTAGAAGAATGGTGCTTCAACAACTTGCTTACAATAAATGAAACAAAAACAGAATATATGATCTACAGCAATAAGAAAAAAAACCGCATATAAACATTTACCTAAAAAACTAAAAATTAACGGAAGTGTCAGAAACAATTTATTTGGGGTTACACATGCAGAACACAATGAAATGGGACACACATATTCAAAAATTAACCGAGGAAAATATAAAAACAATTGCAGCATTACACAAAATAAAAACCATAATACCACCCTCATTTAAAAACCCAATATACCATTCCCTTTTCACCGCAAAAAATATTTATCTAATACAAATCTGGGGAAATACAACACAAAAAACCTATCAAAAATACAAAGACAACAAAATAAAATATTAAAAATATTATATAAAATGCACTACCACACCCCTACAATCGATATATACAAAAAAACACATGAACTAACCATACAGAAACTAATAACTCTACATAATTTACTTCTACTACATAAAATACAGAATAAGAAAATCAAACTGAAAACAAAGTTACACACGAATAGACAAATACACGACTACAAAACACGCAGGGTATCACACTTGAGAAGTGAAAGATATCGACACAAACACTGCAGTCAAACTCTTACAACCAAAGCAATAGAAGAATATAACAAAATACCAAAAAACGTAAAACAACTACCACATCACCAATTTAAAAAACATATCAAGCGAGTACTAAATGAGAAACGAATTAGACACAACCTGGAATCGACATAATACAACACCTCAAGAGGCCCTCAAAACCGTTAGCCCGAGATAGCAGCTTCCGTGGCGAAGACGAGGGACGTGAAAACAAACAACATCCCAAAAAAAAAATACATGTATCCACAGTGTACATATATTGTTAAAACTTTATTTGTTGTTTCGTTTCTTTAAATAAAATTATATATATAAATAATAATCAGTATCAATTTCAGATTGTATACTACTACTTTATTTTCAGAATTTTCCGACGACTACTTATACATAACTGACGACGATTTTACCGGCATATCGACGTCGGACGATTATTTTCCTTATATTTACATCATAAATAAGTAATATGATAATTTGTAGCGTGTATACTGCTACTATTTTGAAAACTTTTTTCGGCAACTTTGTCAGTTTCCCACACCATAACTTACCGCCTCCCAAAGGTCTGACGGTCAGTTCCTTTATTAGCAGTATGAAAACTTACTATGGTAAAAAACTTATGGTGTACATATACTTTCACGAGCCAAAAATGCCCGTAGCTCCAGTACTATAAAAAGATTTCTTTTATTTCATTGGACAGCATCGCATTCATTCAGTGTGCAGAACCAGAATATTTCCATGCCCTCTACTTTTCGTCGTTGATTTATGTGAATCTCAACAAACACTTTTTCTTTTCAATATTTCTTAGCCTCCGCAATCTGGGCTATTGTTTTCATTTCTTTGCACAGGAGACTTTTTGGCCCAATTCTGTGGAATGTTTTCGTTGAATTGGTCCTTGCATCATCCCCTTAAAACAGCGACCTATGCCCTATTGTATTATTCCATGCCAAGTGAATTTCTTCACATAAACAGGTTAGTCGTTTTTACTTGATTTAGTAGCCTCTGTTATAAGTCTTCTTCCAGTAGACCTGTTAGTAGATTGATGGGTTCCAACACTGACAGTGCCCACTGTTCCGATGCAGCGCATTAAACTACAACGTCTCCTACTCCTCATTGCATAGTTTGGAAATAGGCTCATCCTTAAATGTGCCAATTTTGTGTAGATATTTCCTGAGACATTCATGTCTTTGTAACAGAGTTTAGTCACTGTTCCTACCTATACTCGGTTAAACGCCTGCATATCTGCTATTAAATGCTGGGATGGTTGCCCCATCACCCCTTTGCGGTGTATCTGCTTTTCAACTTTATGCCTTGCTTGATGCTGTGTTTGCAGGATATACTATCGAGACTGAGAAGGCTACTATTTATCAATTTTTGCCTCAACACTGTGGTTCACGAGCTTCAGGACACAATTCTGTAGAGTCATGAATGATTTTGTCTAGTGAACTCTTCAAATAGACCATTACAGAAGTAAAAAAACAAAATTGAAAGTTAAGATTTCTCATTAAAGACTTAAAGACTACGTAACAAAATTTTCTTCATTTTACACACAATAATTTATCTACGCTAACAAAACAATGGTTCGTAAACTGTTCCAAACAATCCATGGCAACATAGTACCTCCTCCCGTAGCATTCCCTTCTTAAAACGCCGCCAAATATACATATTTCAGAAAATCTAATGAACGCGGGGCAATTAATTCTGACAGCTACACAACAATAAAATTATAATTTACGCTCGAATTTGTAATTACGACTTTTATGACCGAGATGTAAATCCCTCCGAGTTATATAGCAACTCAGTTCATACCGCTTGCGCAACTATTACTAATAAGTGTTCTAAAACATAAAATTTACACAATTTTATTAATCCTATTAGTGTCTGTAATTAATGATATCGTAAAGTTATCCGTGTTTATGGTTTACGTATATCATCCATGACTTATTGTCAAAGTCATAAAATTCGAAGATGTATTTGTTAAATGGAGAATGTGTCTGTATTGTTTCAACTTAAATAACTCAAAATCAGCAAGATCTGTGTCGTTTCTTTCCGAGAGGGAATGCCTTCCGTTCCATCCGTAATTGCATTCATACAGAAAGATATGATCCCCCTGATATTTAGATAATAAATTCTTCGTGTAGAGCACGTGGCAATAAATATACTTAATGGGAAATTGTATCGGAGATACGGTATGATTGTATGTATGTATACACGGTAAAATGACCGCTACAGTATCTAGAGGAGTTGTGTGCACCTTGAGTACGTTCAGGTGCGGTTAAGTCAGCCGAGTATAGCCAAGATTCCTCCCGGCGGTGACACGTTGATAAAGTGGAGCGCTACTATAAGCGCCCGCACGACAACTACCGTCTACAGGAGCACCGACGCATTATCAGCTAATGAACTTGCAAATCTAGAAATGTTACCGAACTCGAATTGTGTGGGCTATCGTACTTAACGGAATAACTAAACCACGTTGACAATTCCAACTATTATCCATTGAAATATGTTTAAGCGAGAATAAACATTCGATGTGATAAATAAGTTTAAGATTATTGTAAATTCTGCAATATTTTCCACCGTGGAATCTTTTTAAACATTAATTTAGGAATATTAAATTAAATCAAACCTAGTGTGGTGTTTGGAGTCCAAAGCCATGAGTAAATACAGTTGGTACTATAACTACGTTGCAAGAGTAAAGTGGTTTAAAAAATAGACTCTGTATACTAGTAGCACTTAATAATGTAATTGACACTTTAGATTTCTTAGTTGAGACAGTGATTAATGACCTGCAACAGACAGTATAGATACTAAGTATAATAAATCAAAACCTATTTATTTAATTAATATGACTTAATCATATCTAAAATAGTTAGTTACATTTTAATAGGAAACGTGCAACTATTGCATAATAACACCTGTATTCTTAATCAACACTTTCATAAGTACGTTCTTAATCATCATCATTCTTTACCACAAAGAAGCGTATTAACATAAACTTGTGTTTCAATCTGTGGAAACATGGTTAAAAACTTGAAAGTAACGAACGCCTTAGGGGATATCAGGAGCGTACGTCCCACAAAAATCCCTTTGAACAATCATGATTGCTGCAGAAAGGTTTTATCGGAAGCGGTTTTCATAATGACATAATAAGTGGTATTTATACGTACAAGTACATTTTCTCGAGCGTTGACTTTATCGGAATATTATGAAAAGTAAACATTATAAGCTGATAATTGCTTGATCTTGTAGAGGAGCTATAAAATCCAATATCGAGTTTACTTCATGCATTATGCATATACTTCTATGGACCACACGTTAGAGAGCGCCTTGGGATTTTTCTTTTCTTGATAATTGATTTATAAAAATATTCTAGATATAAAGCTTGAATTTACTATAAGATTGCAATGATTTGCAAACTAATTTGCACTGAAGCCTGAAAGCTTTACCAGCTACCTAAGTAATGCGAAGGCTTTTATTGAAATATATACGTAGGATTGTGCTACGAAATAATTTAAGTAATACGACAATGTATTTGCATTTTAATCTGTATTTTTTCTGGCAAGTTAAATATTTTGCAGTTATTGCCATAAACGACGACAGAGCCTTCATGAACTGATTCATCGGACGGACACATTCTATCTTCATTAAACACAAATTCAGCCAAGGTAAAAGGCTATACAAGACCAATTTCTTTCTATTCTAGGCGCCTGGGCCACCAACCATTGCTTGAGGCGCAAGCAAGCATTTACTAAGAGCAATAAGGGGATGCCAGTACCGTAAAAACCAATGAAATATGCCGAATCTTTCGTCCACTGCGGAAACAATCTACTGACTGCACAAAGACACGAGTGGCGCTAAAGCCTTATAAAATTTAAAGTGAAGTCCAAAGTATGCGCCTTGCTGGTGCGAATGCTGAAAATACAGTGAGGGTCAAGCTACTCGAGCAAGCAATTAATGAGCTGCTGACAAAAACTGATGTACATATTTACTAATTAATGACTTATCCGGAATTCTATTTCTTCCACAATATTTTTTTACAAAAATTGACAACATATACTGCAACTTTTAAGATAAAAAGAAACGTATCTGTAAGGAAGTTAGATATTTTTTTTGAAAAGACCCTATAGTTGAGTATGTTGTTACGTGTAATTAGATGAATAACATGGAGGTTAGAAATTCTGAGCTTGTGAAAGCAGCTATATGAGCGCTTTTTTGAATAGATATGTTACTATTACTGAATTTATTATTACCCGCTTCAATAACTGTTCTAGCCTTCAATTTTAATCCTCTAGAATTTTTGATATCACGCCATTAGTGCATTTATAATTTCGTGCTCTTGGTGGATGGTGCCTACCTACCTGCAATTTATCTCCCCACTAAAGTAGTTACTTAGTTTCTATGGTAACCAAAGGTAAGAAGTATTGGGATTGGCCAAAAACCAAAAATTCAAGTGTAGTAGTGCTAATAGTGATAGTGTGAGTGTGGTGTTGAAAAAGTTTTTTCGAGTAGATTCATCATATACATAGGTCGCAGTTCCAGCTCCAGGTCCCAATCATTATTGTTGTCTCCATCTGTTTTAACATTTGGGATGTTCGTCCAATATAAAGGGAGTCACATTGAGAGCAAGTAATGGAATAGACAACGTCTGATTTCAAGAGCAGAGAAACAATGGGTGCCAAATCCAATATTCAATTTCTATGTTAAGTATTGGGCAATGAATTCTTCACACACCGTCGATTTGCTTGGATCGTTCTGGAATGGTGCCATTAAAACCAAATGAGGGACTGCATAACGATTATAGCAAATATGGTTAACTGCAACAAATCACAAGAATAAAGAGTGAAGAGAGGTATAAAAAACCTGAATCTTCTTCCACAAGAAAATACAATACAACAGTACCTACCTTGCTTACACCATCCATCAAGTCCTCAAAAGTTTGTTGGTTGGTAGTAAAAAAACCACTTCTCCTCTGTGGCTACTGGAAATTTAATGAAAGTTAAACGTAAATCAATTGTTTCTTTGGGACCGGAGCCAGGGAAAATGGCCGAAGGAAATGATAATAATAGGAAATCATAGACGATAATGAAGGGGTGAAGGACGTCGGAAAGTCGCTCTAACACGACATATCAACCGCGCTAGTGACAAAAAAATCATGTTACATCCTATCACCACATTTTCAACAGATTTAGCTTCTAATGTGGTTGACACATTGAGTTATTGTGACCTTATACCTCTCACGCATCTTCATTCTTGAAGAAACCACTTACTTAAATTACCTTACACTTAGTGTTTGGTCGTGAGAGTATATTTTAAGCTTGCTAACAAGAGATTGCCCAACATTATTTATGAGTAGTTTGCATTAAATATAATTACTAATATTGTGCACAATAAGATGGAAACAAAGAATTCACCGGCAGGAATCGAACGCCAGGACCAGGCTAGTAGACGTAGATCCAGTCCAAATCGCTACGCACGCTTCCTAATATGGAGACCAACATTAACGGTATAAACAAAGCGCTCAACAACGTTGATTTTTCTCAGAACTAGGGCCCGTTAGGATAGTCAGGGAAGCTCCCTTTATAGCATAGTTGAGAATCGTCATGATTCGAGTCGGACAACCATGGTATTCCCCTTGTAAGCCACGTATAACCGTGCAAGAACACATACTCGATTGTTAAAATAAATCCTGCAAAGGAGGTTAGAATCATTGGCCTGATTTTTTTCAGTCTTGATCTTAACGGTAGATAAGTGCTCAAAGATGATAAGAGGTTTGACTATCCTAAGACAGCTGCGCAAGCAACTATTAACTGGCAAAGAAATGATGGTTTAACGGTGCTTTTTTTATATAAATAAGTAGTGTAGTAGTAGTAGCACGTGCAACTAGTAAATACTACCTCCGTTCCACAATAATAGTAGTTACATTTAAATGCTTTTGCTCCCATTATTGAAAATGTATGCTATGTGAGTAATTTTTTTAAAGAAAGATTTGCTAAATTTGTACTGTAGTAATTATTTTCTAAAACTGCAAATTTGAGAAAAAAAAATTGTAGTATTTTGTTAAAAAATTAAAGATAAAGTACTAGTAGTATATCTCACAACAATGTCCTTTTTTTGTATATGTAGAGCTTCTGTTCCAATATAATGCAATACGAGTGCAACTTTTCTTTTATTATCTTCGTTTTCGAGATTTGACGCTCTCATAAAAATTTTAAATTGTGTTACCCAATTTTTCCACTGAAGCGGCATGTTTCCATTTTTTAAATTTAGCGGTTCTAATGTGGTAGTCGTACTCATGGCTGATTGGCTGGAGGCGACGTGTTTTGGAGGCATTTTTTTTCAGGTTATATACGGACGTTGCAGACACAAAAACTATTAAAACACTTAATTTCTTGACCTTTTACTTTGTTTCACCTGATTTCACGTGGTTACACTGGGGTACACCTGACACCATGTTATGTCTTCATATGTCTCGACCGACGTTGTATTATTATTGTTAATAAAAATAAAACAACTTCTTTACTTATAAAATATATATTAAAGATTACATGACTACTCGGTACAACGTCTAGACTTACACTGGCTCTTTGTTCGATTGCGCATGTGTAGTAGATATTCTATATAATACGTGACACGGGTGTGTAACGTTCCAAATGCCGAGGTGACTTAGGACGAATTCATGGCCAACTACGGACAAGGACGCAAGGTTCGTCATGCTGTCATGATGGAAATCCAACAAGACCTATTTCTGGCCCCCGGAAACCACGCCTTGGCACACTGCATTGCCAAAGACCTTAAGATACAGAAAGGAGTTGCCAACGTATTTCGTCAAAAGTTTGGCGGGACCGAAAGTCTTAAGAAACAGCAACAACAAATTGGCAAAGTGCTATACCAAACTGTTCAAAACCGACCCTTGTTTTATTTGGTGACCAAACAGTCAAGTTCTCGAAAACCATCTTACCGCACGATGTGGGACGCTCTGGAAACTCTTAGGGAATACCTGCTGGAAGAAGGCCTCAACAGACCGAGCATACCAACGCTAGGATGCGGATTGGATGAATTGAATTGGAGAATCGTGAGAAGTATGATCCAAGAATTGTTTCGACATACTGGAATTGAAATCGTGGTTTGCTGTTACAACCCACGAAGAACAGGAATGAAGAGAAAGACCGTACCCTGCTATTTCTCTGAGAAATCACAATGCAGAAAGGGAACAGAGTGCTGTTATCTCTATGAAGCCGGTAAGCGACGCTGTTCCGGAACGGAACAGTCCTAAGGAGGTGGTAGTGTTACGAATGGCGCCATCTAGTGGCAGAGCAGTTTAAATGCATTTGCAGTATACTGTAGTTTATCTGGACAGTTCGCGCGTATTCTTGAGTAATTATTGAGTGTTAAATTAGGTTAAATAAATACTTCTGTGAAAATATTATCGCCTGAAGATTATTTAAAAACCCGAAATCGTAACAATATTGAATAACTGAAATAAATGATACTACTATAAAATTAATGAAGAACTAATTTCTGACTCGCAATTTTTTATTCACCTATTAATCACCTATTTTTAAGTGCCCGCGCTTGTTAGAAAGCCTTGAGTAACCCTTTTCAACAAGCTATTACTTTTGAAAATCGGTCTAACACAAGGTAAAGCTGTAAAAGTTTGATTAAATGTGGCAAGTACCATGGAACAAAATTTATGCATCAAATGTGACAACTATTGTGTAACGGAGGGAGTATTTGATATGATAAATATTTTATAAACGAAACAATGGAACAATTATACCGAATAGTTTTGTTAGATTAAACCTACTTAGTGGTTTAGACGAGAGCAAATCGCTGCAGCAATCTATTAAGTAAAACATTTAAAACTGGGCTTTATACTAGCATCGAAATCTTTCACATACATACATAATACCGCTACAGCACGCTTAAGAGTACAACGTCTCATTCGTGTAGTAGTCTACAAATCATAAGTAATATAATAGACATCTTATCTACCATCTGAATCTCAATTGAAATACAGATTACTTGCCAACAAGTTAATGTATCTGTCAGAGGTGGGTCCCTCATACTTTACGAGTGCATTAATTGCTCTTCTACATCAATTCATGTGCAAATTCCGGATAAAAACAACCGTTTATTTTCCGTCTCGCCGCGGTAGAAACTTACTTAGCTGAAAATATTGTTCGTGTGTTCTCTATTCTTCATTCTCCATCTTTCTTCGTAATGGACTTTCGACCTGTAAATTTAAAACAAGTTCCAATTAGTTTGATATTCTATATTCGTGCTGTCACATTCTAAGAAATATCCTTAATCAAAAATATTAATTCTAGCAAATCGAAAAAAATTTATTTTCAACAAGCATGCAATTTTGAAAATCGCTTCATGAGCAACACATCGCCCTATCGTAAACTTATATTACCCTGACATTATCCAATATTTGAATTTCATATATTGTGGCCGGCTGCGAAGACGCCCATGTTAACACTACCCTAATTGAGGCCACATAACATCAGCAACAATGTGTTATTACACCTCACGCATTGTAATTACACCAGCAAGGTGAGAAATAAGAAGCGTAGTTGCAGGCCGTTTATTATAACGACGCAGGTACTAAAAACACGGTTTCTGTGGAAAGGAATTAAAGATGTAACGAAAAAAGCAACGCGAAAATTACACATACGAGCATAGTTATGGAGATTGTTCCGTACATACATGTTACAACAGTGTAGAATTATAATCAATATGCATTGAGCGTATTTCAATATCATCTAGACTATGGTCTCGTGTAATTAATCTTAATATCCTTATGTTTATATCAAGATGAAAAATCGATCGGTTACTAGTCATAATTAAAGAGAGCAATTCAGGGCTTTCTCGTAAGTGCATAACTCTCAATATGGTGTGCTTTGAAAGAAGAAGCAAGGTTTGGGATTAGGAAGCACGCGTATTCGGAAATGGTGCAACTGAGACTATTACAATTAAATAGTGAGGAATTTTAAATAAGTTTTTTGATGTATGATTGATGGCTGCACGGACTACCTTGTAAAACTATTTTATTCATACAGAGTGATCAAGGTCAAGACTGTAAAAGATACGCTGATTACCTTCACAAAAATCTGAAATGACTCATGGTTTTGAGTTAAGTTATAGGCCAGGGGCTACAGAATGATGTAATCATTATACGTGAAGAAAGTCCAAGTCAGTCGGTACTTTTGTGATTCCGGGAATAAAAATAATTAAACGAAAACCAAGTAACATTGACAGTACTAAACAAACTTGGAGAACTCTAACCACTGTGTATTGCGTCCGACTCTAACTAGATTGCGACGGGGTTCGCTAGATGGCGTACTGCGCTGAGTCATGGCTGAGTCTGTCATTTGACATCACGATGTTACTGTAACACAGAAAGGTTAATTATCTATATAATAAATACAAGTTGTTCCTGTTTGCAAAGCAACGAATGGTAACCTCGGCGTAGCATGAAGAAATAGAACAGGTAGGGTTCAAACACTTATATACATTTAATTACAGGTCCAAAATAAAATATATACTTGTTCCTAGAAACTAAACGAAATGTCCACAGAATGCAAAAAATAGTAAAACAAGCGGTTTATACAACAGAATACTGGAGGCAAAAGATATATATTTACCAGAATATTGATATGGTAAGTTAATACAGTAATAAAGAAACACAAGCAATGCTTACGTCAGGTACGGGCTAGGTATCCAGGTAAATTCGTATAAATAGGTGAAAATTAACCTGCTAAATATTAAATATGTTGCTAGCCAGACATAGGACGGTGTATTGTCAGGGTCAACAAGCTTGACACCTCACCGGAGGGAAACACAGAGGCCAACGATCTCGGCCCACTCTATGTTTGGATCGGTGGTGGTTTCGAGGAGGCCAACGAAATTTCGGCCTCACTCTGCGAACAGACGGTGGTGCTTCTGAAGAGGCCAACTAATCGGCCCACTCCTCAGAATACACGGGGTTATATGGGGCCAACAAAATTTCGGCTCACCCAACGGTCAGGATGTGCTGGCCAACTAAATCGGCTCCGGCAATCAGGGAGGAAAGAGAAGAGAGCTGGCAACTAAGTGGAATTTAACATCAAAACGCGGCGTTTATATACCCTGGCCAGTACCTTTTTGTGGCATGACATCATGAGCAAAAACTTGGTAAAAAGATACACAGCACATCAAAACTGGATATATACAGGTGATATCAAAACTATTTACATATATTTATGCTAGTTCAAGAAAACAATTTTAAAATAAATAAAAATTCAGTAAAAATAAACGGAAATAACAAAAAATTGTTTCTCTTGCTGCGAACGAAGTTCATTACAACCTTTCTAGTAATACGATTCTTTTCACGCCCGTTGAAATGTGAAAATTAACCTACAATGGATCTAAGAGCGCTAGATCGGGAGGCTCTGTTATTTTGAGATCTTGATTTTTTTTGCTGGAAAAAGGATGCAGCTCATGCGACAGATGTGTGAATTCGGAATCTATCCCGTATTTTCCATTTTGAATCAATTCTGATAAAAACATTCATTCGTTAAATGAAAATAAATATGATTATACTGTCGTCATTTGAGAGTCATTCCTTCTCCAGTATTCCGTCGTTTAACCATAAAAGTACGTCAAATTATTCTGTTGCGCAATAATGTGATTAAGTTGGCAATTCTTTCGCCTTTATGACGTTTTCTATTTGAACACGTAAAATATATTGTGCGTCCCAAGATCCATGTAAAAAATTGTTCATGCTTTTGCTGGCAATGCAGAGGTCTTCTATTTAAAATAACAAAATCGGTAATAAGGCGTAGACACTGTTTTTCTTCGCACATCATCTTCCGATGTACTCCAACTGTCCACCACCTCTTCCTGTTTTATTAGTCTCTGCTTGTGCCTCAGATCCATATGTCAATATTGGCTTTACAATTGTTTTGAGCACTCTAGTTTTACTCTCTTTGGGCATATAATTGTTTTTCCATACAACTTCTCTTCCTGCTATTCTTGATTTAAGATATTGATACCTTGGCAGTAAAAAAAGGAAAAGAAAATACACGCTAAAGTATTTATTTGTATACATATTTATGAAAGATAACAGGATAAATCTAAATTAATTGATTCTATACTAATAAGGAAAGATCCCAAACCCGGAAATTCAAAAAAAAATGAAACTTTGGGGATATATAGAGCATAATACCTAGGCCTTGCTACCCGCAATTTTTGTTGTGCCAACATCCACTTTTAAGGGGCGAAAACGCCCATAAAAAATTTGCGGATTATCAGTTTGCTTCATACAACTTTCGTAAAACAAAAGATAAAAGGTAGGTGTAAATACAATAGTCGCAGGATATATCAAGGTCTTTCAAAATGCGTGTCTACCATATATACAGGGTGTTCCGTTAAGCCAGGCGCTTATACTGCAGTTGTTTTTGTAACAATACAAAGAAAAGTTTTAGATATAATTTGTATGACTTTTAATTCTGCTGAAAACTATACAGGGTGTTATAGTACACAGAGTGTTCCAAAAGTAAAAATTAATATACTCTTGGTTCTATCTAATAGAACTTCATATAATATGATATATGTAATATATATTTATACAGAGAGAGAGACTCCGGTCTTTGTTTGTAGCTATATCGTTAATTCAATAGAAATTTTGATTGCCGGTATGTTAATGGGGATAAAAGGAGCACATTTTAGAATTAATTTGACTTATACAGTGTGTCCCAAAAAAACCTACCTACCACGTAATTATCACTTTTTTTTTAATTGAATGACCTACTTATTTTTATCGAACTGAGTGTACTTTCAGATGCTACGTTCACGCCTAAAATAATTTTGCTTTAAAATGCGACGTCGCCAGGTTATTGAATTTTTTATTACAGGCTGGCTAAAATATTATTGGAATGTCAATTTTTCAATTCTATTGTATGCCATTTTCTTAAATGGAATAAAATGATATTAATATTTCCACTTTTAGCTTTGACTATTTTTTTAATTGCAATTGAAGTGTCACAAATAAGAAAATGCGTAATTACTACGCGTGTTTGATTTGTTGTCATGGTTTCAATGAAGTAGACGATTGTGAATTCTGACGATTGCACCGTCAAGCTGAAGCCACATATGAAATATGGGTATCATTTTAAAGGTAAATAAATACCCTATCGTTACATACTACTAGATAGAGCGCATTCCATTTAAGAAAATAGCATAAAATAGAATTGAAGAGAGCGATATTCCACTAATATTTTTGGCCACCCTGTATAATAAACACACAACCTTCCAAACTAATAACATAAAATGATGCCAGTTTAGACGTTTTGCAAAATGACATTAAAAATAAATGAAAAATGATGCTGAAATTAAAGTTTAACTAAAGTAGTGATTTCGGCAGTAAAATATAAAAAATTCAATAGCCTGGCAACGTCGCATTTTAAAGCAAAATTATTTTAGTTGTGGACGAAACATCTGAAAGTACACTCAGTTCAATAGAAATAAGTAGGTCCTTCAATTGAAAAAAAAGTGATAATTACGTGGTACGCTTTTTTGGGACATCCCTGTATAAGTCAAATGGAAGTCTCGAGTATTTTGTAAGTGGCGTGGTACCAGTTTGGTGCCACTAACCTCGAGCATGTTTAATTTTTAAGTGGAAAGTAGCTGGTGCCGACGTCAGAACACACTGCGTTTTTCTAAAAACATGTGAGACGACCACTGAGTTAACATCAGTTCAAATCATTCTTGAAAACTTCTCTGAAAACTTGAAAATTTCAAATTTTTAAGATTTCTGCCAGAGAGGATGAATTCAATATTTTTTTCTTCTCCTGATTTTTAGCATTTAGGTTAGAAAGTGGTACAAATAAAAGAACATCTTCATCCTCTAAGGAAGACATTTTAACTGAAGACAGCATACGTTGTTTGTCATTGCGGTTGTTCACCACCCTCATACCACGCACCATTGCAATACCTCACGACTACCACACGACTTCAGTGCGCTTTAAATCACTTTCATACCACTTCACTGCTATTCGATCGCCAAGTTCACCATGCCCATACCACATATGAACCGTGAGGGTGCATCGCTTTACGACGGGTTTGAAATTGATATACAGTGCCACCTGCCCCAAAATTTTTGGACAACTGATAAATTAATTATCATGCGAGTTATCAGATGGCATTGATACACAAAATATAATTTGATGGAAGACGAATAGAATAATCTAATTATACGCCATTGTGAATAATATGTACATATGTACTAATTTTTTTTTGTGATTATTGTATGTTGTTCTGTTATTCTTTACCGTTTCGTTTGTTAACCTGTATATGTACTTACATATTACCTATTGACAGTTTTTCTGAATTTGGACAATATTATTGTGTTATATACTGAACTTTGTACATGTACACTCTCTTTCTAAAGTAATGTCTCCCCCAGCCAACGAGTTCATATCCATAATGCTTTCCAATGGACGTACTCTAGCCATCGGGCGACCTTGGTTATAGCAATTCTGTGTACCCGAGGTCGCCCGACGGCTAGAGTACGTCCATTGGAAGACGTTATTGATATGAACCCGTTGGCTGGGGAAGACATTACTTTAGAAAGAGAGTGTACATATGTATATGTAGGTAATTGTTTTATTTATTTTGAAATTACAATAACAGACAGTAAGTACCTATGTATTATTTGCAGATTAGTTTTTGTAGGACATCTGTTTGCATACATATGGAAGGTATACAAACAGATATTAAACTAAAAATTGACTGTTTTGTAAATATAAGTAAGGTTTACATTTACCGTAAAACACACAACTTAATATGTGTTATTTACAGAGTAGGATGTAACAATTTATGTTGATTTGTTCAGATATAAAAGTAAACCTGCAATGGATATTGGAAGGTATAAAAAGCATGTTATAGAAAATTGCAACAGCGAATATACTCGAAAGTAAGAATAATGTGTTTCAGTAACTGAAAATGAATTGTGTTTAGAATATATGTAGCTTATGCAAAATATTATGGGGTAAAAGCAGCATTATATTATTTACTTGGTACTTTGATATTCAAAGTAAAAAAAATATTCCACTTGTGAATTATGATGCTGTTTCATATCCACAGCAGAAGATGAATATCAATCCATAAATAAAATGACAAAACTGTGTGAATGTAAAAGTGATGCCAATTTATGTTATCCAAGTGTCCAACTGTTTGACAATTTCCACAAGTGTGGAATGAAATACCGTGCGAATGAAACATTGATATTAAATAATAGTGTCAATTCGAAAACATGTCAAGAGCAAATACAACAACTGCAAGATTTGCCCCGTATTCCAAAATGTCATAATATTCTCGACAAGTTTTTTTTATTAAAATCAAGAATATTATTTTCCTTAAAACAAAGGAATATGATTACTGACAAAAAATGACTTATATTGACAATAGAGGCAATGAAACTATCATTATAATATGTTTAAATTTTTATGGGAGACTTTATAATGTAATACAATATACTTTTGTAATTTTGATTGTAACATTGAGTAAATTAATCCTTTCTCTTATTACTTTTGTATGTGTATCATCACTTCTTCTATATTAAGATAAATAGAAATTATTGTTAATAATGTTGGCCAATATGTATACTCACGGACTTTAGTTATGTCCGATATCTAGCGGTACAGCCTGCGCTCCTGTCACCATGTCCGTGTTATCTTAAAGGGAATAGTGACAGGAGCGCAGGCTGTACCGCTAGATACCGGACATAACCAAAGCCCGTGATGGTACATACATATATTATAATATCCAATAAATTCTTTATGAAACTTGTATGCATTTTATTCATATCTAAACAGGCCTAACGTAACTTCACACTTTCCGGGCAAAGAGACTGGATACAGTTTTATCCATTTCAATATCACCAAATGAACTGCCTTCGTTAACTCCGAAAGTGTACCACAGAAATAGACGTACTGCATAGATATACTAAAAATACATTCAAATTTACCGCGCTCGTTTGGACCCAAAATGGCGGTATATTGCGGTACTTTATAAATCTAGTGACTCAAATCTTTATTAAAGAGTTGCCTTTCTCGACTTTTCTCTGGTATGTACCATTCCAATACCTCACCCCTACCACACCATTTCAATGGGCGCCTTCCTAAGATGTCTGCAAATTGTGCTTTCTTTTGCTGTCAGGTTTAAGTTTTTAATGGCGGCCCATGTCTCAGAAAATTTAAATACAATTTGATCATCATGTAGTATTCCAATCCATTTATTTTCATTATGAATGGATGAACGAATTCAACCTAGATTTTCTGTGGAATAATAATAGGTAACAATATAAGACATTAACCACTCCAAAAGTTTCAAAAGTTACCTAATGCTGTAATTGTTGATCAAGAATCAATTACTAACGCTAAATATATGTAACGTTAGTGTTTTATTTACTACGTTTTATGACCTGCTTATTAAAGTATTGAATTTAAACATGCGTAACAGATCCTTGCATTTGCGCAGATTTTTTTTTCTAGAACTTATTACAGTTACTCGTATGTTATTTTTGGAAATTTTATGAAATTGTGTTCTTAATTATATAAGTAATTTCCAGAAAATAAAATCTTAGAAATTCTGTATACTATTACAAACAAATAAAGCAGTTTCGTGGTCTTATATGACATTTACATAAATTATTTAATTACACAAAAAGCCGGTATAGTAAAGACAGCACACATACAACATACATATATTTATATACTATATATGCATTATAGATAGATAAGATACGCAAACCTGATTAAGTCAGCTCCTTTATATGTAGGTATATGCCAATGAATATTATTTCCTGTGCATATTAGTTTTATGAGAAACACTGGCGAGTTGTGTTCACATGCTTCACCAATCAGAAATTGTTCTTAAATAGTCAGAAAAAAGATCACAGCAGATTACGGCGTTAACTCTTCCCGGGCCATAGGAATAGAGTGAAGCAAAAGATGACAAAGTCTCAAAAATAAATCGATACAACGAAGATAGAACAGGAAACTATCAATATAACTCGTCCGCAAAATTCATACTACGAAATACAAGGCGTGTATAACGAAGGTAACAAAAGATTATACACTATGTGTACCGGGAGCTTGTAGTAGAATCAGAAATAGAAGAAGACGAATACGAAATTAGATGCGGAGCAACTTTCTACCTGTTCAGCAATATCTATTAACAAATAGTGAGTGAAGTATAAAATGAATAATTACGGCACCGCCTCTACACGTCTCATGCTAAGCTACTGTATCTGGATCGTAATTTGTAAACGTATTATTAGGCCGCGGGCTTGCATACATTTCAGTTTATTATTGTGCTTAATGTTCGGCTTACTGTGAGGCTGTGTTTTAAGACAATCGTGTAAGACGATGGAAAAAACGAACGTCTAGTGGAACTATGCGCTTTTCGCAAAAACGAAAAACGAAAATCGTGATCATTGAAAATCTACAATGTTATAATTATTTTCGTTTCTGTTACCTAGGTGTCATTTGTGCGTGTTGTAAGTTGTTGTTTCACGTAAGCCCTCCAACATTCTCCCACAATGCCTTCGAGATGATGAAATAATTGACTTGACATTTCAGAATTTATACTGTCAGCTATTTCCAAAAATTTTTCCCACGATAGCCTCTGTATGTCTTCGCTCTAATATTATTTAGAAAATTAATGACATAACCTGTTGCTTAGATCTCATTCAAATCCAGTATAATATTGACAAATTTTGTTAGTAAATCTATAGAAATCTGAAATTTCGCCAGTTTACTTTACAGGTCCAAAAGCGATATGTTTTTGCTGTTCTGTTCTGTTAACAATATCACGACTGAAAAATTTTAATGTTTTTGAAAGATTTGTCCATGCTCTTGCTCTGAACATCATCTTCTTCATTCTATAGACCTGTTCCAACAAAACTATATTGGCCAACAATGTGCGACAGCACTAAATAAGGTTTCTCTCAGAGAAAGACAAATTTTGGGAAAGTTCAAATAGGTCAATTTGTATTAGATCACCTTTTGACAGTATAGCCATTAATCACTACCTCACAGAAGTCAAGAACATTCTTTCATACTGTGCTATGAACATTTAAACATTCTGTGGCTGCATAGCATATTATTCTGTTATTATAAAGTAAATAACTTTTTGCGAACTATTTCTCTCTCAACAAATCAGGAAAGCAAATTAGTTCTTAAGGCGTTGATGAATCAGGATTAGGACAGTAGTATCCAAGAAGAACTTTGAATCGCAGCGCAAGCTGCCTTTGAAGTTGAAGATTAGAGAATATATTATACCTTAGCTGACGGTATAACAGCATACCATGTGTTGATTAAAAGAACAGACTATAGAACTACTATAACTATATTGCTATACTTACAACCTTATTTCGACAAAATATGTATTCCGTGAGCTGAACAACTTTGGGTACAAGACTCACGTTATTTTCTACTCGGTTCCCCCGTTAAATGCCAGTTTCTTCAAAGTTCTTTTAGTAGTTAAACAGAAATAAATAAATTATCAAAGGAAAGTCGTGTGCTTGTTATGTTATGAAGTATAGTGAACCAGCAGAATCGCAGTGATCTAAACCTGGATAAGGTAATCTAATGTAACCATGGCCATCCATGCGTTTGTCTGTGGATTTTTTAAAAAGCCATAGCTAAATGCGATTCTGAATCCAATGGACTTCTGTCAAACAAATTGTTTGCTAGAATGTTTCCTTATTACGGGAAAAATTCGCACAAATACTTTTCTGTTGTGGAAGGATTTTCATAGCGTCATTGAGCAAATCAAACACGACGTCTTAGTTTATAAGGATCGCCAATCATTCTTGAAACTTTTGGAATTCCTATTTAGGAGCAAATCTACGACATTCGGTATTAATTCAATACAACATGAAGATTATATGATAATATGGTTTTTGTCGCCAGGACATTCTTTTTGAGTCAATTTTTATTCAACCGAATCTCAAGATGTAAAGAAGAAGTGCTGCTTTTTTGGAAGCACTTATTTGGAGGAATATGAATTTTGAATTTAGTGTATTGTTTAGTTTACTATCCTGTTTTACTTCTCAGGTAATGAATCCTGTTTTGCAAAAATAGAACTTTTTGTACTATTACAAATTCTATGAAACAAAATGTTTTAATTGCTTTTGGGGTCAGTATAGTTCCATTGGCGAGTCAATAGCTTCTCTAAATCTATTTCAAATCAGGTGCCAAAATAGGTAATGACATCTCGTTTAAACTCGAGTATAACCTTAGGATTAGATAACTCTTATACAATCACAATATGGCTCAATAGCTAATACTACATACTTAATGTACTTCATAAAAAATGAAATGATGTAAAAGTAATTTTAGATAAACACGGTACTTATGGTGGCTTTAGACGGTAATACTTAATTCGTAGTTAAATAGTTCATCAACGTTTTCACCAAAAAGAGTCGTGTGGTGCTCCAGTTGTACGTGTACTAACATGACGCAATAAACTTACTACTCCACTTATAAATTCGAAATTCTTAATAATTAAATTCGGAATGGTAACATGAATACTTGAAATTTAGTAAATCAAGTTGTCAAGAAAAACAAGATAACTAACATTGGTGGAACAGATTAGTTTATTATGTTATTTAATCCAACTAGTAATTTCCCATCAGAAAAACTCAGAAAACTGAATTGCAATTTAAAAAATAAAAACAAAGACCTTAATTGCACTTATTGTAGAATGTACTTAAATCACATAACAAGGTAAGGTTTAGTTACTAATTTAAAATATTAAAAAAGGTAATTATAAAATATAAATTATATTACAAAGATTGTAATAAATGTTATATATGTAGGTCAAACTAAACAACATTAAAAAAAACTCTCTGTAATCATCAAGACACAGTATCACGTAAGAATACCACGGAAACTGCTTTGTTGAAGCACTCTAAAGAAAAACGACATAGCTTTGAGTTTGAAATTATGAACATTTTAGTAAAAATAAAAAAAAATGATGCTAAGTATGAAATAAAATTGACTTAATGTCGTATTTTAACCTAAACTTATAAACTACATCAACTGTTTATACAATTTATACATAGAAAGCTTTCTTATCGAAACATCTACAGGGTTGATCTTCAATATCCTCTGTGCTACTAAAATATTTCTTGCTTTCGGATATATTCAGCGTCTCGGTTTGCAGCTTGATGTTTGTGTTTGCACATCAAACGGATTTTATTGTGGATTTGCTTATACCTGACTAACGACTAACAGTGGAAACACCAGAGTTGTCTGACACGGATCTTGATCTCAACTGTGTCATAGAGGGACCTCATCTGAGTGCCCAGGTACGAGCTTTTTCATAACGCGCCCTAGTTTCTGATAAAAATCAACATTGTTGTGCGCGTTCTTTTTATACCGATAATGTTGGTTTCCGTACAAGCAAGCGTACGTAGTCGTGTGGACTGGATCTTCGCCTACCAGGGTGGTTCGCGTTCGGTTCCTGTCGCTGGATTTGTTCCATATTATACTACACTACAGTACTATAGTATTAACGCTTTATACTGCAGATAATCTTAGGCAGATGAAAAGGTCTGTCCCTTAATGAAAATTCTTTTTTCAAAAATGTCGAATTTTCGGCCGTAGATACGAACTTTATCAAGACAATACTGTTAAAAAGCATTAGAATTAAAAAAAAACAAAATAGAATTAAAGTGAGATTATTTACATGAACTTTGAACTATTTTAGATAAATAATAGAATTATTCGCTGTTGTATTTTGACAAGTAAGATACTTTTTTTTTAAATTAAGTCGAAACACAAAGGTGTATAATTATTATCGATAATCAAACTCAATGCCATTGAAAACGCTATGTGAAAGTTTTGCCAGAGAATATATATTAAAAACTAAAATCAAATAATATCCAAAAAACCGATGTCGTGTAAAATTTAAACAAACAAGAATACAGTAAGATACAAGGTCCTGCCAAACGACCCTACTCTCAAAATTGGGAGAAAAAACAACTTTTTAATTAATGAAGTCAAGACTAAAGGCCATTTGACCGACGAAGAGGCGAAGGACCTCAAAACATATAACTCCGTTTCTCGTAAGTACTATGGCTTAGTTAACGTACATAAAGAAGGTTATCCTCTCAGACCTATAATATCTTGTACAGACTCACTCATGTCTTGGGAAATACATTGCTAAAATAATTGACAGGGCTTTCGCTGACCATAATTGTTTCAGGGTGACAGGTAGTTTTGAATTTGCAAAAAAGATTAATAATTTTCAATTGCCTCCTGGCTATGTATTGGCTTCTTTTCATGTCATCTCTTTATTCACTAACATTCCGCTAGACCCAGTTATTGATATCCTTGTTGAAAATTACAATTCCATTTCGCAACATACTTCTATACCCCGAGAGTTGTTTACTAACATAATTACCTTTCTCTTTTGTTCTATCTATTTCTGTTATGACAAAACCTTCTATTCACAAATCAAAGGTTGCCCTATGGAAGGTTCTATCAGCGTTTCCTTGGCAGAAATAGTTATGAACAGTGTTTTGCACCATGTACAAACCAGTGCCACTTTTCAATTTCCTTTCATATATCAATATGTTGATGACCTACTTCTGTCTATTCCAGAAACAGAGCTTGACAACGCTCTTAATATCTTTAATAATTTCAACATAAATCTTAAATTTACTATTGAAACAGAGAAAGATCGTACCCTTTTTAGACACCTCTGTGATAAGAGACCATAACAACATAGTCAAACTAGATTGGTACTGCAAACCGACTTGTTCTGGAAGATTTCTTCACTTTAAGTCCAACCGCCCTTTAAAGTACAAATTTAATTTGATTCTTGCCCTCAAATACAGAATTCTTAATATTTCTCACGCAGATTTCCATTCTAACAATCTCAACCGTTTAAAAAGGCAATTAGTATCCAATTCTTACTTCTTCAAAATCACTTCTCGACAAAGTTCTCTTTCGAGGGACTAATTCTTCCCTCTTTAACATGCAAACCACTAACCCAATTTCCAATAACACACCCACAGCCAACCCTGACATTAAAATCTACAGAAAATTACAATTTTTCCCAGTCTCACTGACAAAATTATTAACTTGTTCCATCACTATAATAACATACAAATTTGTACTTACCCTATTAAGAAAATTCAAAGATTTTTTTTCCCAACTCAAGGAGAAGACTCCTCTTCTACAACAGTCTAACCTCGTTTATAAAATCAACTGTCGGGACTGTGAAGGCTGTTACATAGGCCAAACCGGTCAGAGACTTTTAAATCGCATTTCCAACCACCGAAGCGACCTTAGACTTAATCGCGCTTCTACCGCCCTTTGAAGAGTTGGGTCACACTTTTGATTTTGACGAAGTTGAGGTCTTGGATTTTGAATGTAATAGACTAAAACGTAATTTCTTAGAAATGTGTTTTATACAAAAGACTGTTGCTTCAGTTGATTTTAGGAAAGATGTCGGAAACCTAAGTTCCATTTATGTTGATCTTATCAATTAATAACGTCAGGGCTTCACCCTTTCATTGTTTTGTAATTTCATTCTTTTTAAGTAAAAGTTGGCTTCATTCTTTTGACATTGACTCTATTTATCCTTGCCTTCTTTTCTTTTTGTACTTACTGTATTCTTGTTTGTTTAAATTTTACACGACATCGGTTTTTTTGATGTTATTTGATTTTAGTTTTTAATATCTACTCTGTGGCAAAACTTCCACATAGCGTTTTCAATTGCATTGAGTTTGGTTACGGTACGGACGAAAATTCGACATTTTTGAATAAAGGACAGGCCTTTTCATCTGCCTAAGATTATCTGGAGTATACAGCGTTAATACTATAGTAGTTACCAGTACTCTGCTACTGTCTTCCAAATTATACACAGAATTACATTTCATCCAACTTATTCATTAATTATATTTTTTGTCGTGGTAATTTTAGGAGTAAATTCGAAGCAAATCTGCGGTATGACTGTATTTTGAATTTTAAAAACGAATAGTATGTATAATGTAATTAGTTCATTCCGTGTCAATTACTTCGCTCGTTACCCCAGAACACGATAAAGTAGACGAGTACCGCGCTCGTTTTACGACCGACAACTTTGCAGACCCACCGTCTCATAAGTAACACGGGAAAGCACATTGCATTAACATTCAAAAAAGGTGTTCTTATAATTGTCAATATTATGCACAATAAGATGGCAAAAAAAATCACCGGCAGTAATCGAATGCCAGCCACCAGGATCACAGGCGTAGATCCAGCCCGCAACGCTACGTACGCTTACTAATGTTTCTGAGACCAACATTAACGGTATAAAAAGAACGCACACAACAACGTTGATTTTTCTCAGAAACTAGGCTTGAGACTCATTAAGATCCGTGTGGGACAACCCCGGTGCTCCCCTTGTAGGACCGTATTTGTTAGGAGTGCCAGTTGATTTAAATTTTTGCGCTCGTGTGGGTTCCGAATTATGTTGTAGAGGACATGTACTAGTATGCCAAGCCCACCACAGCCATGATCCACGTGGGTCAATGTTGTTATAAACGATTTTGGCCGTAGGATGAAGTAAGTGCTGGTATTGTTGCCCCAATATTTGGCAAACATTGGTGTACTCTTCTATTTTATTTCTTCCTTATTCCTTTTTCTCATCCAGAATTTGGCGAATTCTTTTTTCGTCAGCTCTGTTGCTCATTCATCTTTCGCCAGGTGTTTACTCTTCTGCGTTTCTAGCCTGAACATACATTCGCTCAATACAATACAATCGTGACTCTTGCAGTATTCATGCATCTGTTTAGGTGCCAAACATATATTATTTTGATGGTCTCAATTATTATGTTTTAACTACACTAATAATTTTACTCGCATACTATAGAAAACTTCTAACTACAAAACAATTTCCTGCCTATAAGTATACGATGTATTTAAGTAAATACGGTGTCTACGTTTCTTTTTTTTGTCTGAAGACAGAGACAAAGAACTTAACGTTGTTGTATCGTATAGAATATAGAAGAACAAATGACGCACTGACTTGAAATGAAAGATGAAGTTAAATTCTTCTTTTTAATTGGCCATTGTTTAAGTAGAATACTACCTATAATTAACGTTACGCAAGATAATAAGTCAATTATTTTTTTGTGCGCGCATTCAATCGATTGTCTCGGCATCGTATTGTTGTAATGAGTTTTTGTAGTTTATCTGCACTTTTTTGCCCAGTTATAGTCCCACTCAGTCCAATCAGGTTGTTGGATTCTGGTAAAACGTTTCCACAGAAACGAACTGGATACGAGCATCTGAATTATTGTAATCTGTGATCACATTTAATTAATTATATAGCCGTACAGTACGTAACGCGAGTTATTCGGCTCTTTTTATGGGATGATATTACAGATTATAACCTATTGTTTTCGTACGGGATATATCACTTATTAAATGCGTATCTTGCAATGCTGCAGACTAAATTGGGTACTATAAGCATTAAATTTAAAACATAAAGGGTGCCACATCATGTTGAATTGCTTTGAATATATTTCGAACGTGTTTCAGAGAAAAAATTAACCATCATTCGTAGATACGCCTAATCTATCACAATCTAATTAAATTTAATAATACCGTCTATGCATGATGTCTTATTATAAAACTTGATGATGGATAATTTTTTCCGCATATGGTTAGAGCAATCTACGCGATAATTACTTAATAACACGATTATTTTATGAAATACAAGTAGATGTGTTGTGATGCCCAACCTACATACTACTATAGTGTAGGGAAAGAAATAATTTAAAATTACTTGAAATTCGTTTTAAAGAGGTTCAACTGTATATTGAATGTACTGCCAAATAAGTATGTATGAGCACAGAAATAATTTAATGGAAGTAGAAAGAGAAAGCGGGTAGATACCTTGAAACTATAATAGTTTTCACACCTCTTTAATTAAGATGGCAGTGACAATCATTGTCAAGATAATAACATTAATACGCGTTCCAATATGTTAGTTATACAACGATAGAAAGTATTAAAGGCGATCTCTTACCGATTCATCAAGTCAACAGGTCATGGAACAAAGGCGTTCCATTCAAGTATCTATATCTTAGATAAAAGGGTATTACGAGATAAATTAAACTACTGCATCCATTTTTTTACAGTCTAGGATCATTAGATATGAATAACAGATACAACCTAATTTATTGTCTAGTTCTATTAAAGAAGATATGCTCGATACAGTTTTAATTGGTTCGTACAGGTGTCTCAAACTGAGATAATTGTAGCATTTGTATGACAACGAATTCTCATTAACGAGAATAATACTCTCATGAACTTTGTCTTGTATACTTTGTACTAATCGAACTCAAGCCGATGGCCCCCCGCACTAACACTTTGACAAATGTTTGCATTATTATTTTCTTTTAGATATGAAGGTTTCGTCACTCTTACTGCAACGGCATGTCGCCCACAGTTTTCGTTATCTTAACGTTTTCTCCTTTCTGCCGCTTCATTCTATTCTTACTTTGTCTTTTATTTATTTTCCGCTTCTTTCTAATAATTTCTTCAGTTAACAAACAATCTGTAGGTTGGTTGTTGCGATTACTAAAGTCAACAAGCACAGGTAATATTACCTTCTTTACATGGAGTTTCTTGACAAAATGGTATAATATTTAAAAGAATTTTCACAACCTCTCGATCCATATTTATTAGCTGTCTCTAAGCTATAAAGGTTGGCATTGAATTCAGTTTCGCCAATGTTGTCATTTTTTTTGCTTGAAGTAGATCGACCAACCACAATCAAAGAGCCTGTGGTGAGAAGCTATCATTTATGAAATCATGCAGATTGTGCTACTCTCGATGTTCCCCGAGACGGTTGAAATGACTAAGAGGAAGGTATGATTTCGAAAATATTGGAATGTTTTAGATTTTCAATTTTAGTTTTGGGCATTCTTGACAAGTCACGGTAATTCGACGTGTCAACCATGCTAGAGGCGAGGCGAGTTACCGTGACCTTCTGGTACCCACCCAGTTAACCTCTTTGCTCCTGAAGAAGCCACTTACATGACACGGTCAACACCCGAAAACCCTCATTATAGAGACTCGTGCCGTGGAAGCCTTCGATATCATTTAACAATTGTTCATAATAAATTTTTAATGGGCATAACTCTTTTTCATAACTTATTTTACACTTCCAGTGTCTTTTAGGTGAACTCCAAACTAAATCTTTGCTTGACCAATCTTTTCCACACACAACGACTGTCTCAATTCTCTGTTCCCAAAATCAACACTTGTCTTGATCAGCTTTGCTCATATTTTTGATATCTCAGAAGGCAAAGATCAGTGAGGGTCATTAAATTTGATTTACATATGTACCAATCAAGAAGTCTTCTATTACTATTTGGCGAGGAGTTGATATTGATGATTCTTTGCTTGTGCTTGTTCAAATGTTTTCCTCCAGAGGGAGACAATTTGGTTTGCTTCCCAATACTAAAGTTCTTGAGCTGGCGTTTTGAAACGCCAAAGAAGGGTTCTGTTTTTTGTGACATTCCCAAACTAGTTTATTCTCAAAGCTATGAGTGGCTAGAGCTTTTAGAGTGGCTTGGCTGTCACCAATGGTACATATGTAAATGTTTGCGTCTATCAGGTCCTTATCTCGGATTTCTCAGATGCAAATATCAATAGCGTGTATTTTTGCCTGAAAAATTGTTGAAGATTTTCCTAGGATTTCTAAAGAGGTTGGACTTCCATCCATGAACGCCAACCCCTACCCCTTTGCTAGATTTGGATCCATCCGTGTACTAGATACGGGATTCGTTTTCAAAATTAGTTCCACCAGAGCTCCATTTCTGGTAACTCGGAAATAACACCCTAAATGGTTGCTCGTGATGCAACTTAACAGCCACAGTCTTAAGCTGCCTATTATTAAGTAGCTTCGCTTTGATTTTTTGTTTTAATTAAAACGTTTTATATTTAACTGTCACAAGGGAGAATGTCTAGTAATTTGGAAATAAACTATCGAACTGTATACGTTATGCGTCTGGCCCTTTACGAGTCCTATGTAGGTGATTCGGAGAATGAGCATGACGTTTCCTAAAATTTAGATTTTTCGTGTCAAGTACAAAATGAAAGAAATTGATATTGAATTATTGTTAAATATTTTGAAAAGCAACAGGCCATGTCTATTAACATTATCGTGCTTTATTAACCTCCACCAATTCATCATTGCGTTAGGTAAGTAGAAAGATGAACCGAGTTAGGGAAAGGCGTCTCTGATAGCCAGGTAACACTGAAACCGATCAGTTGACTCATGTAGACTCAAGCTGGTTTTGGATTGCGTAAGTGCCATTTATTTATTTATGGCCTGGATTTCCAGCCACAACAACGTGAAGGGAAACGAGGCAGTAGGCAATCTGATCAAACAACGTTGGTCAAGATCATTCGCGGAGGCTGGTTCCTTCTGGACCATCACCAAATCGCAAGTGAATACACAGCAAATCCAAGGAACGGTGGCAAAGACCACCAGGACAAATCCACGCAAGAAAATTCACACAGGCTCGAATTTACTAGAGACCTACTGACAATGGGTCAAGTCAGGAAGACTGTCAAAATAATAGTAGGTCCGCTGACTGGTCATTCTAGAGCAAATTGGTATATGTACATATAACATAGGGCTGGCAGAGGATACTATCTGCAGAATTTACAAAGAGAACTTCACCTGCGCTTGTAAGATGCGAGTAGATTTAGTTGTACTGATATCACCAGGTAGGTATTTAGTGTTAAGTACTTTTGTATTTTAACAACGATATTGTCTAATCGCTCTATAAGACGTACTTGTTTAATTTGAAAACTCGCAATAATACGCTCTCACAGTATAGATTCACGACGTCTAGAACCACGTTGTGGAAATGGCTTCTGAATTGGTTGGATACAACAATTACTACCTATTTTTTAGAGATTAATACCCAAAAACTAATGAAAATACAGTCTGTTTAAAATAGCCGTACACGTTACTACTTCAAACGTCTTTATTCAATCATAATAAACATTGCAAAACACTTTTACTATAGTCTCACCTATGGCGCAATGTTGTCAGTATGACGTCTAATCGGCGTTGTTGTTCATAATCGCCAGGGATTTCTCAGTCATATTTTCTACGAGATGCACAGCATATGCTGCAGGTAGAAACTTCCATAAGGACCTTATCTCTCGACCGAGGTGCTTGATATTATGTGTCCTTTTTCTGCAAAGGGTTAGTTTTGTATATATACCCAAACATTTTCAATTTGATAGGCGTCAGGCAATGCGACGAGTAATCCAAGACACTAATACCATTTTCGCGTTTCCACTAAACTCAACGACGACTTGTATGTTTCGGATCCTTGTCTTCTTGTAAGATTCAACCTTCTTTATCTGACCCAAACCACGTATCTGCAGATGGAATCCAATGCTTTTCATAAATTTTAATAATTTTTTCTACGTTAAGGTTATCTGTCAACAAACACAAATGGCTAAGATCCTTCCTGTGTTATCCGATGTCCCTCTGCTGTCCGTTTGTTTCTCTTTGCTGTCTCCTTGTAGTTTTAAATCCTTTCTTTCTTCCCGCCGGTTTTCTTTTTCTCGTACACTTTTATTTTGATATTTATGTTCTAACTGGCGCTTTCAACTTATTATTCGTTTGTTTCGATGTGTTTTCTTTACACGAGTTTAGTTGACTTCTCTTTTATTTCAATTTTTTTAAACTTATCAACAACTCTCCCCTCCCTTCCCTGTTTTCTGTTTCACCAAGGGTACCAGCCGTTAAATTCTTGATTCCACCACTTGATATTTTAAAAGGTGTTTTTTGTAATTCTCTGTTTTACAATAAATTTTGAAGAATAAAATTTTTCACATTATTATCTGGATTTTTTGATTTTTCCCTGTGCCCGTCGCTGTCGGAAGTCTTTTTTTTATTAATTAATTATTAATTATTTCAATTATTTTAATTTCATTAAATTATATAACCTATTTAAAGAAATAGTAGTAAACAAACCGCGTAAGGTAAATAAATATTATTGTTAATTTATCCGTTTTTGTAACCCTCATCTGCATGACCTACTGAAATGAACGATATAACATACAGTGGGTCCACTGGACCCGCACGAGCTAAGTTAGGATCTAGAGGATTCTTCTCTTATCAATCTAATATCATATATACCATATAGAACCGTCTATATAAGGAATAACTGGAATGCTGTTTATTTAAGGAAACTTTACAAAAAACGTCTAAGAGTAATTTATGCTGCAGGTTCGTTACATTTGACGCATATTACAGTTTTTTCGATGAGTTCCCCACAAATATTCTTCGCGCATTTAAAACTGTTTGTCTTGCTATGGATTACAGAAGGGCACATGTAGCATCTTCTTTTTGTTACCTTTTCCTTATTTTGGTCTTCTGGTATGACACTTCTTTTTACTACACCCACAAGACTCGATCGCTCTCAGAACTCCTTTGTGAAGACCGGGCTGTTATTTCCTTCGTTGAATATGTTCTTCCGTAAGTTCGAAAGACAACTGTCTTAGGAATACTCTACGGTGATAGTTCACACCGATTTTACAATTAGGGTTCAAAGTCATCCATATAACTAGAGCATTGTAGGCACCAATATCCAGAGTATTATAAAATACCACCATGGGCCATCCCCTCGTTTTTCGTTTTGAGGAATATGTCCGAACCGTTTATCGAGATTGTCAACTCCCCACAGCGCAGTTGCAACAGTTACTATTTTTTCCGCAGTGCCGGAACAATTCTACATAAATGGGATCTGCCGGACCCATTTTTGAATTAATTGTCAATAATTTCTGAACTACAGTCTGCTTTTGAGAAAAATATATCACAGATTGAATGCCTACAAATAAGGAAAAATTCCAATTTTTTCAGATTGTATGCTCAGTAACTTATATAGAACTATATTAAGAGTGCAATGGGTCCAACAGACCCACCGTTATGCAGATGAGGGTTAACCATTGATATCATAATAGTTGTTTCAAGTTACTAGGCTTCAACACGTTGTAGCGATGTCAATGCTTATTTTAAACAGACAGTAGACAGTAAACAGTAGATTAAAAATTCCTCAAAATCTGTAATAATGCATTGTAACATGAGCGGAGGGAAATAATAATAATAATAATCCATGCCTTAGCATTCCCCAACAGCTTGCGCCAATTACAGGGGGCATCGGCTGGCCATAAGTTATTATTACGCCTGCGGCTGTAGACCGACTTAGGATGTTATCTTTACGAATTTGCCCTGGAATTTGGGAAACTACAGAAAGCCAAATCCAGAAAGAACGCACCGGGGCCCAAACCCGATACCACCAGACTGTGAAGCGAGCGCGCTAGGCACTGCGCTACATAGCCGGAAAAACAGCCAGAGAAACAGAAGAAGTTATAGAAGTTGTTGCTGACATCTGTTGGCAAGAGGGGTGAGATTAAAAAGTCTCCTTCATTAGCATCGGGCTACAAGGTAATTATAGTTTAACTGCATATATGCTTCTTTACTTTGATCCAAAGCTTTTAAATTTGAAAGAAATAGTAAATAAAAAAGTGATACAGCTGTAGTTGTAGATAATATGTAATTAATGTTCAAGAAATATTGCATGCAGTAAAATACATTTAAAGACTTCCAGGATGCTAACGAGAATATTCCATCAACAGCAACGATTTATCCCTTCAGGGGCAACGTTTTAATCAATTTTGAAGGCGTTCAAAGCGCGGTGATGAATTGTGTTTTAATTAAATTTGTGTCTACTTATAATTTTTTTCGGCTCACTTCGATACGCTCTCATTAATTTATTAAAAGAAGATGGGAAGTATTCAATTACCTTCTTCACAGTTAAACTTAACTGTTTATTTCAAAAAAGAAACAAAAAATTAATGTGAAAAAGGAGAGCAATTGTATGAGAGTATAAAACTGCAAAACTAACCTGTTGCAATCACATCCAACTATAAGATATTTAGAAATAAATTCGAACCATACAATCAATTAGTGTAATGGCATATTACAAGATAAGATTATTAAAGACGGTAATTTTTCTCAAACACAATCACTGTAATCTGTAATTAAGTATTATTTCGTGCTTTGAAAAGAAGTGAGCTGGAGAAAATAAAGAAAAAGAAAGTTGGTATATCAATGCTATGTATATATGTAAAAGTCAGGATTCCATGACTGTTGTTTGTTATTCCTTCTACTTGGTGTAAGTATACCGATTAAATTACTGTAATTACGTCTTTTTGTATACAACGTGTGAATATCTTTGGCGTATAATATGTCAGGCTTAACTCATCTTCTCTCCATCTTATGTAATGCCAGAAAACATTAAAGCACAATTCTTGCAATAATTTTATTTGTATGGATTACTATTTTGATTTCACATCTTAAGTCTGTACCTCCAATAGTTGTCCATACTTAATTCTATCTCCAGAAAATGCCAACGATTCCTCCGACGTGTCTACCCAAAGACTTTGTTGTTGTTGTTGTGTCGAAACGGTTTCTTCTTTATCGACAGTCTCCTAACCTAACTATGTCAACAAATAATAATCAATTAATATGGAATATTTACAGAGAACCAAGTGCATACTGGGTTAGAAATAAACAACTGATTTTAGCGCAGAGAAATAAACAACACAAATCATAAGTTTAACTGGTTCAACAAACACGGTGTCGGAAATTTATACGGTGAATTAATTGGTATTACATTGGTACGGATATTTTCTAAGTGCCAGTTGTGGACTTAGCTGGAATTCTGGAAGTGTTTCTAGAGCACAAAACTTAATCAATGTTCAATAGAAAGTGCGGATTTTATCTCAGGATCATCAAATCTAATCGACGTTCCACCAGAAATTCTGGAAGTGTTTCTAGAGCATCAAACCTAATCAATGTTCAATAGAAAGTGCGGAGTTATTCCCAAGAGCATCAAATCTAATCGACGTTACACCAGGAATTCTGGAAGTGTTTCTAGAGCACCAAACTTAATCAATGTTCAACAGAAAGTGCCGAGTTATTCCCAGGAGCATCAAATCTAATCGACGTTACACCAGGAATTCTGCCTCTCTCTGTGAAATGAACGCTCTATTATAGGTGGATTCCCACTCTTCCTCGTGAAGTCATGCAAATGATGGGGAAACCGACATGCTCTTTTCCAGATAAAATCATAAATATACAGGTATGGAAAAACATGTGAAAATATACAGGAATCGAAAATAATTTAAAAGAAACAAGTAAGCAAACATTAAAAAGAAAACTAAAATCTTCTATCTTGCAGAGAAGGTCTAAACGGAAACTACATTCATTAAAGCGCGAGCAGGTTCGTCACAACGTATTAAGAGTTATTGTCACAAAATTTGATGAGATCCTGATCAAGTTTTCCTAAGCTAGTTTCCTAATTAAAATTGTATTTTGGGCACCTTAAACAAATTTGTGGAACCAAGTTCTGAATCTGTTCAAATTTATTAATGTAAGTCTAAACGCTTCGAATTTACTTCGGCATACATTTAACTTCAACTAATTATTTCTTTCTTCAATATTCTTCCTATCCTATAACACATCTGACGGTGAAGAACCGCATAGTTGTGTGGTACCTAAGGGATAAAACGTCTGCCTTATACCACAACAGTCTTTTTGGATTTCTAGCCACTAAAAGGCCGCCTTTGTGCCCTTGTATTCTGCAAGTGAAGTACTGTTTTCACATTACTTCAATGCAGGGTGTGTGTTTACCCTCCACAGGCTACCATCTTCTCTGCTCTAGCTCTTTACTTGAGATTGTGCTCCGTACAGCACGTATGCAGTTTATCCATTTCTGCTTGGATGCCGTTAAGTTTTTCGTCATACTAATAACGTTGGAAACTTCACCAATTCTTCTTATTTATGTACTACACTATTAGGTCGGATAGTTTCCCATTGTGGACATTCAAAGAGCGTGTATTTGACGTCGTCTAATTTTCCGCAGTAGTCACATTCACTCGTGCTAGCTTCTGTTAAATAGGTAGGTATTTACGAAAACCCTCGTGCCCGGATAACAGCTACGTGGTACAGTAGTCCACTTCTCCCCACAATCTTTCCACCCACTGTCAGATGTCGGGGATTAGTCTCCATTCCCACCCATATCCTGTCATATTTCGTACAGCCTGGTTTTTGCAACAGTTTTTTCGATCCCGTTGGATCCTCGTTAATTTGGGGGCTAGTTTTCTATTCTTTAGAGCTTTGTTTCAGACGGGGCTTGCGTACAGCATCGCGGAATTAATTACATTACCCAGTAGTCACCTCCTTTCGAATGTCGTTAAACCTCCAATATTTCCCACCAACCAGACATCGCATTGAATGTTTTTTCTGGCCTCATCATTACTGCTTGATATGAGACGCGAAAGTAGACTTTATGTCCAAACAAACCTCCAGGTATTTAGTTTCCCTGCCCGAGAATATTCTATGGTGCAGTATATCGATCTTCTGTCTGGTGGTTAGCAGAACAGTTTTGGTTTTTTCTGAGGCAACTTCTAACCAGTAGCTGCCATCCAGGCAACTATCCTTGGTATGGCTGTAGGAACCAAGTTCATCAGGTTCTGCTCCACTCTTGCAGTTACGATCATGGTCATGTCATCAGCAAATACTCTCTCTTATTCCATTCGACAGTTCCGTCCTGAACAGTTTACCGTGTAAAACATTCGAAACGATGGGTCGCAGGACCGATCGCTGTGGTGCTCCCGCTATTTATCTCGACAGCTTTTGCTCTGCCTTCTTCCTGCAGAAGCATTTCTCTTTGGGAAAGATACTCCACTATGATACTAATCAGGTGTGAGGCACTGTTAGAAGCATTCCTTGATGATCATGACACTCAGTCATCGGTGTTGATGTGTGAAATCTACAGTTTTATCAACAATTGTGCATCTCTCCAAGATAGCGTCCACAGTGTACCTGCCTTTCCTGAAGCCATACTGATGCTCTGGTTTCCAGTACGCGCCGACTCTACCTATAGCTGCGTATACAGCTTGCCCTCTACATCTAGCAAGCATACCACATAACACAACAGCCTGCCCATTTCCCTCTGCTGTAATCTCATTTACTATTAGAGATATAATAACTATGGTGAATTTTTTCGGATATTCTCATCGCTATCCCTCTTTTGATATATAACTCTCTTGAAAAGATCAATCAGGAACAGCTACACTTTAAAACGACTTGTGCCCTTAATCGTATTAACAATTCAGTAATCCAAAACCAGGCATTTGAGAATTCTTTAGAGAATTCAAGCCGCAAAAATAGTACGTTTTCTGATGCAACCCTATCAAAACTATAGAATGGTGAGTTGACGATTCTGGGTGGGAGTTCAACACAATCAGTTAAAAAGAAGAAACTGAAATTGTTACCTACCTACAGGAATTAGCTTTAAATTGAGAACTAGCTGATTTCTATGAAGTGGCAAAGTGTAGATTCATTAAGTTGATAGCGGCTTTTGATCGGAGCAATTCTTTTTGTCCACTTAGCAGCATAAACCATCACGAAATTTGAAAGCAGTCGAATTTGCGTTTGGTATGCAAAGGATATCACCAACTGCAAAAATGTTGGATGTATTAGATGATTTTTCTGACTTCTGAAGATTTTTTTTTCATAATCAGGTTTTTTTATAGATACCTATATAGACAGTAGTACTAAAATTAGGCACATTAAGCAGTTTCAGAAGTTACTGCATAATCTGAAAACTAATATTAGTAACACATTTTGATAAAACATTTATCTAAAATCTCCCCAAACTTGGAGATAACTCAATTGCAATTTTCTGTACTCATTGAGCACCAAAGCATAGATTCAAGCGATTTCCAAAAACATAACTATTAACTGTAAATAGACCTAATTGAGCAGTGAAGCTAGGCCAAGTTTTTATGGGGCAAACAATTCTGATTCTTTCAAAAATAACGTCCGAAAATTGACCATAACCGTCTCCACTTCCAGAAACCTAAATTAGAAGTTTAATTTCAAGAACACCTTTACGCAGCTTTCATAACAAATAAAGTAAGGGCATAAAACCTATCACAATGCAATTTCAATAAAACCCATTTACCCAGGAATCTATACTGGACGTATCGGTAGTTGTCATACACGAATACGACATGAGAATTGAAATAAGTCGGTATCTTCAAACGCCGCGGAAAGTGACGTATAGAGCAAGAAGAAATCGCCGAGAAGTAGTAAAAAATCACCGCTCAACAACTCAAAACGGGTTCACTCAACCAAAATACCGAAGGTGCGCGGTGCGAGACAGCATAAGAAAACAAAAGCGAAACAGTTTAGAGAGAAACGGAGACGCTTACCACGGTATCGTTATGAGATTAACTTGCGTCTAACAGCCTAGAGTACTTGTATGGCATTATGTGTCGTTCAAATGGAATGTGTAGCGTTTTGTCGAGGCCTCTTTATCCTGTCAAGTCGGGTACAGATTGATTCCCGGTATGACAAGTTGATTAAGCCGCTTAATTAAGTTATTTAATTGGCGCTGCGGCGGTAAACCGCGCGGTACCGCCGCGTAATACATTTGTACTCATACTTAGCTTCGTTGTGGGGTATAGTGAACGACAATAATAATGTCACTTACATTGGTAATAACGGTAAAGAGCAGTATGTTTTGGGAAATTCGTTTCATTTAAAATTGAGGCAAACAAATGTTGTGTTCGCAATCTTAATCATGAGTCTGGTACTGGACTCATCTGCAACTATTGGTAGTTTTGTAGTAGTGAAGCCAGTAACGCCCCAAATGTCTCAACAATGTGACTAATTAAGAAAATTGTCTTGGCAAGGCATGTCCGCACGCCTAGATGTTGCTATAAGCTTTAAGTTCACTCTGAAGGAAACTTAACAACAAACTTAAGAGCCAATGCCACAAACTCACTTCAGATTAGGTTATGTGTGCCATTTGCCAACTCAGTTTCTTGTTTGAGATTATTCAACAATACCATTCAAAATTCCTATCAACTCCTCAAGGAAGGCAGTTTTCTGTCTAGTAAAAAAGACCATGTTAGTCGTAAGATGAACTGCCTTCAACTTTCTTCTTACTTTTTCTCTAAATCTTGGAGAGATGCCAAGTATAGGCATTTTCAGGACAAAGTTGCTTCTTTGACGCAATACCTCATTGATGAATGAATTTTGTTTTGATAATTGATTATCGAGAAAAGCAAGAGAAAATTTCATTTACTTTGTGTAGAAATATACTGCCAGTCGAATTTTAGGCCGTTGACTGACTTAGTTTTCAACATTTTAACCATTCCTGGAGCAGGTCAGTGTGGTTTTCTCAATTTTCGGAAGCCATATCTGGGATTTTCTCCCAAATTAACTTCCAAGTTTAAATTAATATAAATTATCAGTTGATTTGGCCTTCGAATCACTCAAATAATCTGTCGACAAAATGTTCAATAGACCACAGCATCAAATCTCTTTGCAATTCCTACATACTGAAGACTTATTTGAGTATTTTCTGTTGGCAATCTAGAATGGTAGTCAAAAACAACAGAAGCACAAGGACAAGTTATGCTGCAAAGAATAATGCTGATGTCGGAAGTCAGAGGCACAGTTTGGACCTGAGCAAGTACAGTCATGGAAGAAGAACTAAACAAACATGTAGATCATGGCTCCCCAATAGGGCTAAGCTGGAAAGTCCTATGCACTGGGTATTTAATTTCAATAGTTTGAGAAGATAATCTCAGACTATCACCTTGAAAGCCACATGGCCTACGCTACAGAATCTATCTGTACGATTTGTTAGAAGAATGGATCATGGTGGGAACAAACATTTTACCGATAACTACCTTCTATTGAAGAACGTACATACATGCGGGCATGAAGCTAGTAAGACTACAGAGCGAAGCTAACATAACACTTCACAATCAACAGCCGTTCGGAAAATATCTGGCACTATATATACTATACTATTACCTCGTAGATAAAGCAAAGCAAACGATCCCAATGTTCGCAATTATATAATAATAATAATAATAATAATAATTCATGCCTTAGCATCCCCCAACAGCTTGCGCCAATTACAGGGGGCATCGGCTGGCCATGAGTTATTATTACGCCTGCGGCTGTAGACCGACTTAAGATGTATATATTCACATTTATACATTACCATGGGAACCAATTCTTGCTATTTCTTTTCCTAAGTAACACAGAAACAGTTTTTTAAATCCTAACTTTTTCCCTCCGTAAAAGTACCTAACACATTTCTAAATCAAACTCCGGTAAATAGAATTACTTCGCGTTCTGTTCTACGACGCTAAAAGGAAACTTAATTTATTTTTACCTTTTTTTGCATCACAATTGATTGAGCACAATTTTTTTCTCATTTAAAAATCAAAAGGTTTCTCCTTTGTGACGTACGCTGGAGTAAGCGACGACGTCCTGAAACGCCGCTGCCGTCTTTCGTTTGAGAGAGATTTCTAATTATATTTTCCTTTGGTGCACTTCTATTATCACCCCCTCTGGTAGCTACCTAATTTTTCTCTCCGTCTCGCCAGTGCTCCTGCACGGAGTAGAACATTTTTTCCGCTCCTTTCATCAACATCATCATCATCGGTGAAATTTGCCTTTTGATTTTTTCTTAGCGCGTACAGTATATCCTTTTATGATTTAGAAGGAGGATTCCGGGGTAGAACGTTCGACTCCATGCCGGTTTTTGCTACATTCTCCCTCCTACCCTTTCGCAGTGGTACACACCACCCGCTTCTATATCTCCTCTAACTCCAGCTTCGGAAGATAATGAAGCGAGATCTGGAAGTTGTGCTTCGCTACTACGCCTTCACCTCCAAATTGCGTATATTGTGTCGCAGTAAGGGGGCAAATAAAAATACAGGGGAAGTAATTAGGTTGTCGGCAGCACACTTCCTTCATATATCTCTCTACCTAACGGTTTGTTCGACGGTATTGTGTACGATGGAATGAGTGAAAGCGTTTTGCACGTTGCTCGAACATTGCCTAACACTGCCTGATCTTTAATTGCGTATAGATTCTTGCGGATATTTAATTTCGACGACGTTCTGAACGTAAATTTCCGAGTAATCTCGCAATTGTTAATGGCGGTGTGGAATTGGAACAATTGCTATCACGCTTAAGGGTGTAATTTTTGCAATTGGTTTTGCAAATTGGGGTGGTATTTATCAATTTAATCGTAAATTTTATTATTCCCCTAAGCGTCAACTGTTTTTCTAAATTCTGACAATGATGTGCCATGGTGAAAATCACCTGCTTTGATATAAAAACCAACTAACTTGGTTTTGAAGTCAGTTAAGTTCGCTAATCTTGTTTGAAGTTATTTTAACTCATCTGACTTTAAAACCAGTTCACTTTGTTTACAAACGCCTTCTAAGTTATGAAACTTAGCTTGATAGCTACCGCATCTACTCGCAAGAGCTTATTTAATTTTGATGCCAGATAAGCTGAGCTGAGTTCGATTATCCGCTAGACGTAGTAGTTGTCAGATGCAGTTTCCAAGAACACTGTGGAAGAGCTTCGAATGGCAACCGAAAAGCTGAAAAGCAAGAAAGCTCCTGGCCCTGGAAGGATTCCTCCCGAGATAATTAAACTTGTAGCCATGCATAAACCAGAGTATATACTGGCTGTATACAACAACCTAGCAAAGATTGGAGTGTTTCCAAAAATGTGGAAGAATGCAGGGCTGGTACTGTTACGAAAGGGAGATAAGCCACTACATGAACCGAGATCCTATAGACCTATATGTCTCCTAGATGTAGAGGGCAAATTATATTAACAATTGATAGTAAAGAGATTGAAGGAGGAATTAGATAAAAGCAGAGGGCTTGCTGAAAAACAGTTTGGATTCCGAGAAGGTCGACAAACTGTGGACGCTCTTGGGTTAGTGCAGGAGCTTGCTAGAGCAGCCTACAACTATTCCTGGAGATATCGAAGGCTTTCTGTGGTCATAACGTTAGATGTGAAGAATGCCTTTAACAGCGCTTCATGGAATATCATTCGTCAGGAACTAAGGAAAAGGCAAATTCACCAGAGCCTATGGAACGTAATTGCGTCATACCTGTCCTCAAGAACGATTACAATGGAGGCAGAAGGGAGGTCTAAAACTGTTCCCATTACCAGTGGTGTCCCTCAAGGGTCAGTGCTGGGTCCAACACTGTGGAACGTCCTATACGATGAGTTACTCAGGATCGAATTTCCAAAAGAAATAAGTCTAGTAGGTTTTGCGGACGATATAGCTATGGTCGTCGTAGCTAAAGATGAACCCATACTTATGGAAAGGGCAAATGCAGCTTTGCTACAAGTGCCCGATTGGATGCAACGCAAGAACCTACAACTGGCACCAGAGAAAACAGAAGTAGCACTGCTGACAAGGAAAAGGAAAGTTACAGCGTTGTCCTTTACAATCGGGGGAGTAGCCGTCGCACCGGAAAACGCCATAAACTACCTGGGAGTATGGCTTGACAAGAAAATGAGCTTCGGAACACATATACAGAAGATGGTGGAGAAAGCAGAGAAGACTGTGTCTGCGCTATCCAGGCTTATGGCAAACGTGGGAGGCCCAAGCTCATCAAGGGAAGAGTAATAGCAAGCGTGGTGTTCTCTCAGATCCTTTATACGATCCCTGTATGGCATGAAGTTACGGAAAACCAGACAATGTTAAAAAGGCTGGTCCGGCTGCGAAGGCTAATGGACATACGCATTTGCAGTGCTTATAAAACAATATCGGCAGAGGCTACGAACGTCATAGTTGGTACACCACCCATAGACCTATTGGTAAAAGAAAGAAGAGATATGTACAAGGACAAAAACAAGAAGGAAGCAAGAGCGGAACTTGAAAGACAATGGCAGCTAAAGTGGGTGAATGGGACCTATGGACATTGGACCTGCAGACTAATCCCATCCGTAAAATCTTGGATAGATCGGCCATATGGTGAGGCGGATTACTACATAACCCAGGCCCTGTCTGGCCACGGATGCTTTAGGCAATACCTATATAAGCGACGCGGAGCAGAAACGGATGCCTCTTTGTACTGCGGAAGTGCCGATGACGCTGAACATAGTCTCTTGATATGCCCTAGATGGAATAAGTTAAGAGAAGAATACACCGATAAAAGTGGTAAAACTTTTAACGCCGAGAACATGATGGCAGACCTTATAACAGCAGAAGACAAGTGGATCAGAGCATACACGGTGGTTCGAGGTATAATAGAAGGAAAGGAAAGGGAAGGATCGAATAGTGATAGATAGAAATGGACAACGCCAGCACCGAAGTAATGCGTGAGTGGATGCGGATGTGACGTGTGTAAGATGAGCGGAGGAGGGGTTTTTAGTCGGTAAAACCCGACACTTCCCGCGATCAACATCTGTGTGGGCGTCTGGATTTCAGATTTTCCCCTCCTCAGTAAAAAAAAGTTTCCAAGAACATCACATACTACTAAATTTGGTTTAGACACCAACTCCCATGATTTTGCAGGCAAATGGATTTCTGTAGGCATTGATTGTAAAGCTTCAACCAACTTATTTTGCAATAGAACCAAACTACACCTAATTTTTGAACAAAATGAGCTACTTTCAAACATGATTTTGAAAACTAACGCGTTTTTTCCAACCTGGTTTGATCATCAAATCCAACTCAGTCAACTTGTTTCATTTTAAAGCTCATCTGTTTTGAAGCCCATCTAGGTTTAGAGCTACATACATAGATGAATTAATTATTATCAATCGCGGTTCTAAAAATCATATATTTTTAACAAATCTGAAAACAAAACCAGGTCATAAGAAATGTTGGTGTCTTATTTGATGTTCAGTGCTAGTTTATTTGATGTCAGAATTTGGTCATCCAATTCTATTCTGAAGTCAAATAAGCTAGTTATTAGTATTTTATGTTAAGTTGCAATCATTTCATATGGTTTCAGAGCCAACTTATTTAGCTTTGAAACTAGAAGGATTGATGAAGGAATGCAGTTTCGAATAAGATCGCATTTTATCAAAACCGGTTTTGGAAACCAACCCATCTTCTTTTGATGCCAACCAGTTCATATGTTTTCAATTCCACATAAGCCAACTCTCTTGCAAATTGTTATGATTTCATATTAAGTTTCAGCCAGCTCATCCAGATTTTACGATAAATAACAGCTTGGCAAACGCAGTTTTCAGAAAGAGCATGTCCTCTGATTTGGAAACCACGTCGCCTGATTTCAAAGCCAGTTGATCGACTTGGCGTTAAATTCTAACTAAGGCGTCTTATTGCAAAACCAGGTTATTTCATTTTGAAACCAATACACCGTAATTCATTACACCTGCTTTGAGGTCCACTTTATTTGGTGCCAAGATCAGTTCACCCAATTTTAATGCTACATGATATGTGGTTCTAATTTCCAAGTTGTTTTCATTTTCAAGCATATTTTCTACTGTTCTTCTATGGAAACATGCTCACTGCTTCTTGTAAAGCTCATTATTTCTGCGCTTTAATCATATTGAGTTCAATTTATGCCTCTACATAAAGGCTTGTGTTGGCTATTTAACTGTTTGCTGCAAGATTTCACAATTATAATTATATATATATATATATATTATATATATTATATATATATATATTATTATGGGACAGTCTGTAGTGTCTACGGCAGGTGGACAGCTGCTACTTTTTCTCAAAAATCTGTCAATTATGACCACCTTACCCCCCAAGCTATGTTTACTGCAGATTGCATTTAAAAACATTAATGACATTTTGCTGTTTAGGTGCATCGCCTGTCGAAAAAAATTAATTTAGTAGGCAGCTGTCCTTTGATAAAATTATTCGCCATTGACTTAGCCAGCCGCCCAACCAGATACCTGGTTGATCAGTACCAAAAAATTTGGGACAGACAAAAATTGAGGCCCATAGTTTTCAATTGTTCTTTAAGGGTTTAAAACATGAACTATTTTGCAGAATCCATTCTGCGGCAATACTTGGAACTTACAACATTTGTCTTCCAATTTTAGTTCTGGTATCATAGTTTGAAATCATCTGTCATCACAGTGTCTGCAGCAGAGTGTATCTGCAAGGAGTTAGACTGGTCTTCCCAGTTTGGTCTTAGATAATCAATTTACTTTCATCATTTACAAATTATAAGTTTTACTTATCCACTCCTTTTTATCCCTCTCATTCAATTCCAAATTTTCGTTCTCTTTAATATAATGATAAAAACTATTCAACAGATAAATGTGAAAAGGTGAGGACGACATTTCCATTTCCAATTTATATCAAATTTAATTTTCTCGATTGTTTCCCGCGATAACTCTAAGAAATTGGTAAATTCCATCTTTATTTCCGCAACTTCCCCCACGTCACCGGAATTTCGCTATCGTCATTCAATTATTCCATCCGAAATACGCGACACCCAAGGCACACACACATAGAATACATTCATCTCGCGGACAAAGTTTCTATACCATCCGGGCTGCGGTATGACAACCGGTGGCTGTTTATCATTAGACAGCACGTCCTCTCCGTCAACAGCGAGACATTCAATTACAACTTTTCCGCGCAGTTCGACAATAATTAATAGTGAGTTGTCACCTTGTCGGGGATAATCTTGCCGATTTCCATCTTTACAAATGGGCGCGATTGACGCGAGGCTGTGTGATAAGCAATTGAGAAGAGAAAATAACGATACCGGTCCAAGAACAATCAGTCATGTTGCCAGCGAGCTAGGGAAAATTTTAAAATGGATTTATTCATAAATCTGTATCATGAACGTGTTTGTATTGCGTTTTTATCTCTAGAGGAATGGTATTCACTTCTCGTAACTAGAAAATTTTCAGGAATCGAGCACGTTTAAAGATTTTGTATCTTCACACCCTGTACCAATATGACAAAAAAACGCTACCAGTCGTTGAAAATTGATCAATTAATCAATCAAATAAATTAGCAATGTAAAACTACAAATCACATCTACATACCCTTACTCACACACTCAGTACATAACGTTTCTTGTACTCATTATTCCGATTCGTAGATTATATCATAGCAGCGATGGAATAGACGCATTCAATGTCGGTGCTCCTGTTTTGACATTTAAATCCGACCTACCACAGTGGAGAAATAAATCAATAACACATCCTTGGTTGCCTGCACTTACAATGGAAATCTCACCCGGACCGCGTACTCTATTAATCACACATTGTTACAGCATGTCTGCACTTGATATTCGACAGCTCTCGTTCGTTACTACCACCTACCTCCTAAACATCATTTCACAAACAAACACACAACTCCGACAACCATGGAATTACACTAATGACCTATTGTGATGGGTCGAATCGAATTCCTAAAAATAAAACCAGACTACAATCACGCTTCTTTACGATATTCACGTGGATGTATTAGGGAGGTGAGGTTTCAACTTGTCCGACAACAAAAGCTTAGCACAAGTAGCTCCTGATTTGCTGTAATGTTGTTCGTTTTGATTTATAGTTTGGGTAGTAAATGGTAATTTGTTTGCTACATTTATCGATTAACTTCATCGTCAAAAATTATATTTACGTAGAGCAATTTATGAAAGCATTGTTATACATAATAGTTCGCACGAATTCGTTTGTCGAGAATACGCTCACAAGCAGGGCAGCATTCAGAAAGATACGTCTGGCAAGATAATACGATTTTCTTCTACCCCGTTTCGATAATCGAAGGACGTAACAGCACTATACAGCTCTAGAACTGCGAACAATGTAACCAATTTATTGCTGGATTGTTTGACACGCCCGAACAAGGGTTCTCGTCGTATTGTTTTGTCCAATAGACATAGATTGGACATTGTTTTAGAATAAATAACATGCAGATGTTACGGCACGACAAGAGAACATGTAAGAATTGTGTTTGTTTCGGTTTCGAGAAATGTATCTATAGGATTTGCACGTAAAATTTGCTAAATCTTTTAATCTTTAATTTTATTGTAAAAGTTAGCATTGACGGATGAAGAGGATGGTTAAAAACGATTTTCGAATATGGAATTGAATGAAATATGTATTATAGTGTTTAAATTGCTGTCTAATAACCACAGTCACAAAGTAAACCGTTAAGTTTAAAACTAATTTTGGAAACTCTTAAACATCTCAGGGAGGGAAGGTTAGTATGACGACTCAATCTTCCCAACAGACACACAAAAAAGAATAAATTTCTAATTACAAGATAACAATTGAAAAAATCTTTATTAGCACAAATTAATAAAATGTTGATTAATAAACCTTTATTTTGTTGAATTTTTTTCTTTAAAACGAAAATTAAACTACTACTAATAAATGGAACAAAATTAATCAAACACTATAATTTAAAATTGAGGGAAAAAATGAGGTTCATAAAAATGGCAATTTTAACTAATAACTATTCAATAGATGGCGCTCAACCAATTAAAATTAAATCTGTTCGTTCACCTATAAGATAAGTTGTTTTTCTCGGGATCAGTATTATAAAAATCAGTTAACAAAGCATAAAAGATTTTAAAGTTGATAGATTGGTAATTAGAACGATCTTTCATTCTGGTACTTTATGTGACGTTCATTAACTAACCTAAATTCGTCGATACTGGTGGTTGAGTGTCTCGGAAACTCAGGTACAGTGGGTTTCCTCGGATTTGGAATCGATACGATGGATCTTTGTCGTTTACTGGTGCAGAGATGTCTTGGAATTTTCTGGATAATGTTTTTTTTTCTCGGAAATCAGGAATTCGGGATATTCTCAATTGATAGAGTAGAATTTATGGTGTTAATATAAAATTTCTATTCTCGTAAAACATTTTAATGGGTGTGGGTTAATTAAATCACTTGACGTCTGATTTTTTTTTTTCAGGTTATATTACCTCTATTATTATTTTTCGAGGTTAAGTTTTATTCGTGTTTCCCGTATTTAAGAACCTTTAATGCTAAATTGTGGTACATTAAATAGGCTTCCTTCAGGTTCTGTCTTTTGAAGATGCTTTTGCAAAATTTGGGGTAATTTGAGACTTTTTTCTGGAAACTGATGCTGGGATCGTGTTCTTGACGTTGTTATCTTCAATTTTAGACCTAACATTCCTTGGAGAGATTGTTTTTCTCAATTTTGGACCTTACGTGAACTGAATGTGTTTGCGTCAAATGAAACTTGTGATGAACCTCATTCTTTTTGTAGATGGATCTTATAATGGGTATGTTATGATATTAAAGAGTACAATTATGCTTAATTCCGTAGTATTCTAATTAAATACATTATCCTAATGTGATTACATCACAGTATATTCCATTGATAACACTGACCAGCAAGGTTTCTACCCTAAGTTAGTAACAGAATAAATATACATATAAAGTAAAAATGATTCGAAAAGCGGCAGCATTGGCTTAGCTCTGGTTACAGGGAAAATGCAGGTCGAGACGTGTTGCAGATCTGACTTGACACGTTCACTCAAAAATGTACAGGTTTGCACTGTTATGCTTTAATCTGCTTGGTTGATGGGACTTAGGGTGGGGATAAGCAGATACATACTATACAGAGTGCCCCAGCAATAAAAAGACGCAATAGCAGCAATTGCAAGCCGGAAGTTTCTATTCGTACGCAAACTGTAGAGAAAAAAATAAAGAATTCAATTGGTTTTAAGCCGTCCCTACACACATCTAACATTTACTGTAAATTTTCACCTGTTTCACCTCAACAAGCGGTCCTTTTCAGGATCACCATTTTAGTTTTATAAAAAGAAAGTTGCACGTCTCTGCACGAGATTACTAAAAAGTAACTACTAACAATACTCCATAATAAAGATCAAATAATTAATTGACTTTTCTCCAGCAGCTGTTAAAATTAATTACGAGATATTTTTTTTGTTTAATTTTTAACAAAGCTAGATAAAAAATAAGCAAATAGTTGGAGATTTACTGTAATAAAGGCCACAAATATTAGAATTAGAATAAACAACAAATTTAAGGGCTATAACTCTTATTGTTTGGAAAAAACAACACCATGTTATGCTCTTTCACTGCCACCGAAAAAGTTGGCCAGCTTTGTAGAAAGTAATCGATCACTAAGGTGCGTTATTGATATTAGTTGAGCTACTACAGTTGCCGAGGCGCGTTATCAATAGTTATAGAACTTATATACATACAATTATAAATTGTTTGCACTGTATTCTTTAGTGTCTCGACGAATACATATAAACATACATTTAGTCAGGTCCGTAATATAATTTTCGTTTTTCTAAATTTCGTACGAAAATTAATAAATTTAAAAATTTTTCAATTCTTCGTTATTGCGGCATATTTATGTGTGATCCTGTTCGGCCATTACATATTTACTACTCCGTCTTTTTATTGTATAAGAGATACATCTTTGACTGAAATAGCGCTAGCACAGCATAAAACCATGACTGAGAGTCTTTAATATTTTTTTTTAATTAAAAATTAAGATAATTTAGTTCCTTCTTTAAAGATACAGTCATGCCGCGTTCGTATAGAAGTAATCCAAACAACTTTTGTTACGTATATGGTAAATTTACCCCATTAGGTAAGAGTGCAAAGTTAAGTCTAAAGATTTGCCGGGCCTATGAATTTCGACATGACCGTTAAAAATCAGGACAAACAGTGGATTCCACATGTAATATGTACTACATGCAGCAGATATTTGCAAGATTGGTTATGTGAACAACGCCATTGTGTAGCGTTCGCCATCCCTATACGATGGAAAGAACGAAAGAATCATCTTGAAGATTGCCTTAGTAAAACTGCAGGACCTAACACCCTAAAACTGAATCAGCTCAGAAACCTCGACCCCATGATGAACAGCATCCACTTCCACGACCGCCAATTCACAAAGAAAACAAGAAGAGTAGAAGAGCTGCCGATAGCGACACTAGCTTTGAAGGTAATGAAAAATCAAGTGACAATGATTTTAATCCATCTACTTCAAGCGAACCACATTTAATTACTCAGTTCGAATTCAATGACTTGTTGCGGGATTTGAATTTATCAAAATTACAAGCAGAACTTCTTGGGTCACGGCCATAGCAATGGAATCTCTTAGAAAAGGTCTTAGCAAGACATGAGAATCTTGTTGGTTTTTATATTATGACCGGTAATCTGGTCTACTGCAACAATGTTTATAAACTTTCTGAAGATTTTGGAATAGTTCATGATCCCAGTTCTTGGAGATTATTCATAGGCTCATCAAAGACCAGCCTAAAAGCAGTTTTATTGTATAATGGAAACCATTATCCTTCTATTCCGATAGATCGTCATGCTGTTTCTATGAAAGAAACTTACGAAAATTTGAAAATTTTATTAGAAAATATGAAATACATAAACTATTACTGGAATATTCGTGCGGATTTTAAAGTAATTGGAATTATTTTAGGTATGCAATCTAGTTACACCAAATACTGTTACTGTTTATGTCTTTGGGACAGTCATGACAGGGAAAAACATTGCCGTAAGCAAGAGTGGCCACTACTACAACAGCTTATACCAGGAAAAGACAATGTACAACATCAGCCTCCAGTACAAAAAGAAAAGATCGTAATACCACCTCTGAAACATGAGCTCATGGAAAACTTTGTAAAGGCACTGGACCGCGAAGATGAGCGTTTGAGATACCTTCGTAAACATTGTCCAAAAATAATAGAAGGAAAATCGAAAGAAAGTATGTTTGTTGGACCTCATATACGAAAAATAGTAAATATTGAAATCTTTCAAACCAAATTAACAGGAAAGGAAAAACAGCTTGGCTCTCCATGGTACAAGTTTTCACGAATTTCCTGAGAAACAAGAAAGGTGACAACTATAAAACTTTAGTAATGGATATGATACAAGCATTTCACGATGCTGGCTGTAATATGTCCCATAAATGCACATTCTACTAATGATAATAATAATAATAATAATAATAGCGAATTATTAGCACAAGAAATACATTACATCTTAACACCTTAACATAACAAAGCAATAATGTGCTAATAGGTTCAGGATCAGCAACTTAAGAAATAAGTGGCTGCTCTGCCTCCTGATCCAATAATACATAATTATACATAAAAGAATCTAAAATAGTGCAAATTAAGGTGCATAGTGTGCATGCAATAGATAACAAAGTATAAAATTAAATAGCACTCATAGATCAGCAATCTTAAACAAATTTTGTAACAAATTATGTTTACAGAAGATATTTTTTACATAGCTGACTCGCAAACACAGAAGAACCTAGAGAATGCATAGTAAGAAGAATAGAGTTTATTAATCTTGCAATATTATATGAAAGTGATCTTTTAAATATTTGCAGGTCATGAGCTGAAGAAGTTAGCAGGCCATTGTATCTAACATTAATCGTAGCCGTCCGAAAAAGGAATTTTACGGTAGGCATCTTATTGAAGATTATCTTGTGATAGAAAATCGTGGATTGAAACTCCCCCTATTCGACATATTAAGCCAGCTCGCCCACTTGAGTGTGTGATATTTTGTTGAATTTCCGTATTCCACAATTGAAACGTAAGCAAGCATTTTGCAGACGCTGAATTCTGGCCCTATCTACACTATCAATACAGTAGTGATACCAAAATTAAATCTTGATAAAACCAAAGATTCGCACAATGCCTTCCTCAGCACAATGCCTTTCTCAACTTGGTATCCAAACAATCTTTATTACCATATAAATCCCTTAAATTGGCATAACCTGATCTGATTAAATTTGAACGAAGATTAGTATCAAATTGAAGAGCCAAATCTCGTCCGCAATCTGAGATCGAAACAATACATATCTCCATTAATTCTTAACTGTCGACTACTGCCCCTCTCGTCTTAGTCCGACCGAAAACAAGGACAGTACTTTTTTTAGCATTAATGTTCAAACAATGTTTAGAAGATTCATGAATAAGGGAATGAAGGCTGTTGTTTAATTTTTTCCAGATAGCAATTCTTTAGTATTAAAGGTATAATACACCTGGGCGTCGTCCGTATAGAGATTATATTTGTAGTGCTGTAAGCAATTTATTATGCTAGACGAGTAAACGATGTACAATAATGGACCCAGGATACTACCTTGGGGCACCAGGACCAGGCACCCCAGACACAATGGAAAGTGGAGCAGGGAGAACCCCATTACATGAAACCTGTTGAGTTCTTCCAGATAATAATAATAATAATAATAATAATAATAATAATAATAATAATAATTTATTAAGTTGCCCAACAGAGAATATCCAATTACAGGACAACAGCATTATAATTAAGTGTACATATGTCTGAAAGAAAAAAAAAATGTCTTAAGCTACACAGTAAAAGTAGTTTACATAAGTTAAATTATAAGTATTGACAGCAAAACAGTCTACATAGAAGTAGGTTACACAGAAATCGAGAAAGACCCTTGCTAGTGATAGTTAATTATCGGTTTGCACTTATTCATTAGTACGGGTAGTGACATAAAATTAATGTCAACCGAGGCATCCGAAAGGGAATTATAGGTGGCACACATTCGATACATGGGCGAGTTCAATAATATATTAGTATTGGACTTAGAGCAATAAAAAGTAGTAGATGATCTTGCAGACAGACGTGGCACTGTGAAGTTGACCTTACTAAGTAAAGACATAGAGTCAATTCTATTATGTAGTACATTGAAGAGAAATTTGAGGTCGATTTGTGAGCGACGAAGATCCAATTGTGTAACGTTGTAAGTATGTAATAATGAATCATGACTATATCCTTGCACAGGGTAAGTGAAGTGTTCCTTAAAGTAGAGATACTTCAGGAATCTACGCTGAACTTGCTCAAGGGAGTAGATATGGCATCGATACATAGGAGACCAGACGACCGACGCGTACTCGAGTCTAGACCGCACATAAGCGTAGTATAAGGACATGATACAGGTAGTGTTATGAAATTTCTGACAAGTCCGCAAAATATTAGAGTCAAATATTACACCCAGATCCTTCGTAGAGGTCGAACGCTCAAGTAAGTTGCCATCGTAGTGATAATCATGTAAAATAGGCTTAATTTTTCGTGTAAAGGTAATAACTTTGCATTTAGAAACGTTCATGGACAGGTTATTTTCAACACACCACCCATGGACAGTATCAATTTGATGTTGGACGAGTTGACAATCAACAACATTTTCAACAATGGCGTAAATTTTTAGATCGTCCGCAAACAGTAATTTGTGACAAGAAAGCATGTCACAGAGGTCATCAATAAATATTGAAAAGAGTAATGGGCCTAAATTACTTTCTTGAGGAACGCCAGATGAAGGGTAAAAATGGTTGGACTCATGGCTCATGTACCTGACGTAATGTTTTCTTTTAAATAGATAAGAAGAGAAAAGGGAAACAAGAGGCAAAGAGAATCCAAGACGGTCAAGCTTACGCAGAAGCAGGAAGTGGTCAACAGTGTCAAAAGCCTTGCTGAAGTCGGTGTAAACCACATCCACCTGTTTATTGTTGTCGATGTTATTAGCGAGGAATTGAGTAAATTCAACAAGATTTGTAGTAGTGGACCTCTTGTTAACAAAACCGTGTTGACTGGTGGATAGTAAGGGATGGACTAACGGATAGATGCGATTATATAAACAGCTTTCAAATACTTTAGCAAAGTTATTAATTATTGCAAACGGTCGATAATTATCGATGGAGTGTCTATCACCCTTTTTCGGCACAGGAACAAGTCGTGCAATTTTCCATACATCAGGGAAAGTACTAGATTGAACAGATAGAGTAAAAATATGATGCAGTGGACCAACAAAAACTTGTGCGCAATCTTTCAAAATGAAAGATGGAATATTGTCGTTGCCCATAACAAGATTATCTTTAAGGCTCCTTAATGAAAGAAGGATAAAAAAGTAAAAGAAAATATATCAATTGGGAGGTTACCGTTATATTGCTGGGGAGAGCTAAGTGAAGTATTAGATGTAGGTAAATAGACAGATTCAAAAAAAGTAGCAAAACCATTAACAATCGAATGTGGAGTATTTAGCAAGGTTTCATCAGTGCTTTTAAGGGTATTGGGAATAGACTGATCTTTATTTTTAGAGTGAATAAATTTCCAAAATTCTCTCGGATTACCTTGTATAGAACTCTGAACACGTTGTAGGTAGTTAAGATATAAAGCTTTTGAGTTAGTCTTGATTTTATTTCGTAGCATTTTAAATGAGGAAAGATCTTGCAACGACTTATTACGAATATATCGTTTACGGAAGTAATTCTTTTGCTTTATATCATTGATATGCTGAGGCGTAAACCATACTGGGTAAGTAGTATAACGGTTGGTCCTTAAAGGAACATGGGAATTGATGTGGCAATAAGTAACATTGTATAAAATTGCACATGCTTCATTAATGTTTTCAGATTTATAGAGGTCTGACCAGTCGGCTGAAGAAAGGGAGTTATAAAAACTTATGAAGTCAGCTTTTCTGTAGTTATAATTATGTGCGTTCGTGTTGCTACGAAGGCAAGGTGAGGGTTTTTCAATATGTTTTAAACAAAGCTTAATGGCCGGGTGGTCTAGATCTTCCTGAACCAATGGAAGTTCTTCCCTTTCCAGTGATAACTGGGCAAAATTGGTTATAACCAAGTCCAACAATCGTCCTCTATTATTCGCGACCGTGTTAATTTGATGAAAATCAGTAAAATTTAGAAAGGCATCAATAATCTGGCATTTTCTGTCTCTACTTGAATGATCATTGAAGTAGGTAATATTAAAGTCACCTAAAATAATGACATGATTATTAAAATAAGCTGTAGCTTCTTCAAACATATTAAGGAAATGATCAAGTTCGTCCGAGGTAATATCAGGCGGTATATATAATACAAAAACCTAAATTTTCTTAAAGTCTAACAGAAAATAACAACCTACAATATCTATTAAAGGTATGGTTTCGTTAAATATTCGATAAATATGAAGAACAAAATTGTACAGAATCATCATTAAATCCAAAGTATCTTAAAATCGCAAACAAAAGCGAATGATTAGTAGTATCGAATACCCTTGAATAATCCAACAAAACCAAGACAGTAATCGCCTCATCATGAATTCCTCGCAATAAATCATCAACAATATGTGCCATTGTAGATTCTCAATCATGACCCACCCGAAAACCAGATTGGTTGCTAGGTAAAATATTGTTGATGCTCAAAAAATCACGAATTTGATAACTAACAGCTTTTTCCAGCAATTTAGAAAGAACTGGAAGGGATATATATAGGTATTAGGTCAGCATCATCGAAGGGTGTAGACAACTTCGGTAGAGGTAACACGATGCTTCTCTTCCACATGTTCTACTTAGCATGTATTAATAAGATGTTAGGACAGGTAGTATATGAGAGCTACACAGCAGTAACATCCTAATTGAGATACCATCAACTCCCACCGACTGAGATTTGCTAGAATGAAGCAGTGATCCAACATCGTCAGCAGAAAGTAATGATAGAATTGCTGTTCTACATTCTCACTTGGATTTTTGTCCGGAAAATATGGTCGACGTTAGCGATGAACACTGTGAGCGCGTCCACCAAGACATCATGGGAATGGAAAAACGGTATCAGGGGAAATGGAATTCTCTTATGTTAGCAGATTATTGTTGGATGTTAAGAAGAGATGCTGTAGATATTGTTTATGAGAGACAGAGCAATACTACTTCATCATTGAAATAGAAAAAAAATCTTGTACCTTTTATCAGAATAAATGTTTATGTGTTTTCTATTGAAATTAGTATAAATTATTTTATGGCAAAATCAAAAGTTAAAATTTGCTGGCCAGTGTAATAGCTTCGTTGAGTAGGCATTTATTTCCATTCAATACCCTACTCATAATACGAATTTAATTCACGGCAATTTCAGGATGATCCGAGGTTCTTTTTATTCTAGCGCAGCTCTAACCAAATTATTTAAAATCGGACAGGACATAAATTACTAGCTTTTATTCACGGTTTGTTAAATATCAGCCGTGATCACCGTATACAGTAATTTTAACATGTATTGATAGTTGGATTTGATTGATCGTCAAAAGAACGTCCGAAAATTGAAACAAATGTCCGGGTAACTGTACAAAATCACGTAGCGTACGTTTCGTAAATCGGCCGTCTCATCTCCGACGTATGGTGGTTAAGAAAGAACACACATAGAAAAAAAATGATGAACAGCCTTGACTAAACGTCTTGAACTTGGGTGAAAATTACTTTACATGACACCGTGAGAAATTAATAAGAGATTACTAATGACGATACGCGAGCTTAGTACATGAAAATAATAAAAGACTGAGTACCTGGCATAGATCTCGTAGCGATAATTGTATTGGCGTACACACGAGTGCACGATCTCTTAAATTCTGAAGTGAATAATGTGCTTATACACGCAGCAGCGTACGGTTAGCAAGTTTAGATGCCAGCACGTCATGAGATGAAATTTCAAAAGCTGCTAACGATTTTGTTTCATCTACTGTAGAGTTGCTCAAATAAAAAGTATCAAATTGGCGTATAGTCTACTAAACTTTTCAACGCTAATCTTAAAATCTTTGTTGGCAGTGACGATAAATCCAAAAAGAAACATTTAATACATCCTATACGTTAGTTTTTGACGTGAGCCCATAGATTAGCCTAATTACTTGTTTTCCACTTTTGAGTAAGTTACATTTTCTCTCAGCCCTAACATTCCCCAAATCTTAGGCCAAGATATATTTTCAATCCTTAAAGCTTCCTCGAATCTGAAGATGACAATTTGTCCTTTAAATTGCTTACTTCAGTATTACAAGATTGATAAATATCTTAATGTGTGGTTAGAGAATTGAGTTTGGCTAATTTTTCAACAAGCTTACCCGGTGTGTAGCGGCTTCTGAAAGCCACTGAACTGGCTTGAAACAGGAGTTGAAACCACCTCACCTCATTCGTAGCTGTTTTCAATCTGGTTTAGAGAGGAACTCCAGGTCATCGCCACTACATTCAAAACTATCCCCAAATCAGTTATCAAGTAAGGTACCTTTTATAGCAGCTGCTTTCCAAATTTGCTGAGCTGCTCCCCAAAGCAGTCACGTGAACTTGCTTTCTAAACCAGCTAAGTTGCTTTACTCCAACTAGCTTTCTAAATCATATAAACTGCTTCTAAACTACCTTGCTGTTGTGTGCAGTTGTGACCTACAGTGGTATCTTAAATTATTTAAACTAAGGTTTTCCGGGTGTTTTCCCGTAATTGCATCAAAGGAGTAGTGAAGGTATCACTGGCCTCGAGCAGTTTATAACATGACCTACACTTCTGGAAGAAGGAGCATTTTTGTCCGCAGTTAAATACAGAAGACCAAGTTGGCTTTCAAATAGGTCCTCCTCAATCTTATCCCTACGCTTACCCATTTCATGGACAACGTTACTACCAATTTCCTCTCTAAACTTAAAAAAAAGTTAATAATCAACTTCATATGATACTTAAAATTAAGCTCAATTGATGGTGAAAGAATTTTAGCTGGTATTGAATTACTTTTTAAATCACTCTACTGACTGGATCGACTGGATTAGCCAGAAGCTGCAGGTCAGTTAAGCTACATTGAAAACTTGCTCCAAATCTGCTATGCTCTCTAGATTCATCCAATCTTCTTTCCAAACTAGCAAAACTTCTGTCTAAACTACCTAAGCTACTTCCTAAGTCCACCAAACTGTTATAAAAGGCATATAAATCGCTTTATAAATCAGCTACCCTGATTATACGAGCAACCAACCACATGCTCCAAATAACCTAAATCCGAATACGAATATAAAAATAGGCTTTTGCACAATTTGAGCTAATCGACCACAAAATGGGGTCATCCTGTAATCATCTAGCGGTAGTATACCATTACCAGTGTATAGAATGTGTTCACATTGTTCATTCTTTTTTTTTTTTGAAGAGGATGAAGTGTACCGCTCTGCTCAAAGACCCACAACTCGCCTGACCGGTACTGGCACGTGTAAAAGAAAACGGCTTTCGACACTTCAAAGTCCCTGTCTTCCTTAGTATGTATTTTAAGAGGTCAAAATATAATCGTTCGTAGGTCGTGAGTTTATTAACTTGGTTCCATTTTACGAGGACGTATTTTTATCTACCTAACCATGAAACAAAAGAGTGACGATGTCCAACAAATTATAGAAAAATTGCTGTCACCGTTGGAAATACATGTGCTAAGTTGTGTTTAGTTTGTGCTGTTTATAGAGACTTGAGATGGTCTATTTCTCGATAAAATGAGTGAAATTACGGTTGAAGACGGCAACGTAATAGAGTTCCTTACAAAAGAAAACAATGCTCCAAAAGCAATTCATGAAAGAGTGGTTGCTGTACATGGGGAAGATACACCATCTTACTTCCAACAAAAATATTGGTCTAAACTCTTTCGATGGGGCTGAGAGTCAATCAATGATGACCCAAAGTCCGGAAGACCTGTTGAAGCTCGAACTGAAGACATTGTGCGAATAGTCGAAAATTTGGTACTGAAAGATCGGCGTGTAAAGATCTCTGTCATTGCCAATGAAGTCTGTGTATCCGAAACAAATATCCTCAACATTTTGCATGACGATTTAGGTATGAAGAAGGTGTCTGCACGGCGGATACCCAGATTGCTTACACCTGAACAGAAACTGTACAGAGAAGAAATTTCTCAAGAAAATTTGGTCGAGTTGGAGACGGACAAAACATTTTCATCTCGAATTATCACCGGGAATGAGAGTTGGATATATTACAGGGACCCTCCTACTAAACAAGAATCTCTACAGTGGGTTCATAAGGGCTCTCCACCACTAAAAAAGGCCAATTTTCTGGAAAAAACCTGGTGGCAACTCTTTTCTGGGATGCCGAAGGAGTCTTGCTTATTGAATATATGCCGAGAGGGTCTACCATAAACGGAGAGGCCTACGGAAACACAATTAAAAATTGAAAAACTGCTCTGGAGGAAAAACGTCCTTATTCTTATCCACAAAAAAACTTGCTGCACAACAATTGTCGGGTTCATAAGGCAAACAAACTTCTTTGATAATCAATGACTGACCACAGGGTCACCGTATTTCTCTTGCCTAGCTCGTTGAGTTTGTCTAGGCACCACCTACCATTTTGGAGCTGATAACGTTATAGTTCAGTGCCCTAACGGCTGCTTGACTATCAGACATTATGATAATCTCTTGCTTTTCATAGCTTCTATCGATGTTGAACTGGATGCATCTTTCAATGGCGTGTATTTCTGCCTGGAAGATATTTGGGTACATCCCCAAGCTTTCGGAATATTTGGTTCTAGGCCCATATATCCATATTTCAGTTCCCTCTGTAGTTTTGAAACCATCACTGTACCATTTGATAGCGTTACTATTAAGTTTCGAAACGGTGCCCTTGTCCCATTCACTTCTAGTACTAAGCTTTGTGGTGAACCTTTGCCCAGCTAATCCTTCCCCGATCATTCTACGTATGGTCCTTTCCGCTGTGCTCTCCACCAAGATATGGAGAGGAGCTAGGTTGAACACCACTTCAATGACTGCTGTGGGGCAGGTTTTTATTACCCCAGTTATGCATACACATGCTAGTCTTTGAGCTTTGGCAAGTTCAGCCCTCGCACTGGCCAAGTTAGGTCTTTTGCTCCAAGCCACTGCTCCATAAGTGATCATTGGTCTCACTATTGCAGTATACATCCAGAGCAGTATTTTTGGGTTAGATCTCCAAGTATTTCCTGCAAAGTTTCTACAGACCATTAAGGCCTTTTTTGTCTTGTTTGTTACTTCAAGCATATGCTTGTTCCACGAAAACTTATTGTCTAGTATGAGGCCTAGATATTTCACCTCCTTCTTCCAATCTATCTCTTGCCCATCAATCCTTATGGTTTTGAGACTTGATTTCCTTTCCTTTTTCTTGTGAATGCTATATGAGTGGTCTTAGTGGGGTTTATGTTTAGACCCATTGATTGGCACCACCTTTTCGTAGTAGTAAGTCCTCTTTGAACGAAGTCGCAGAGGGTGTTCTCAAACTTTCCCCTTGCATAAATGACTATGTCGTTGGCATACCCTTGACAAGATATGCCTAGTTTGGTCAAGTTGCATAGGAGTTCGTCTACTGTCAAGCTCCACATAAGTGGGGAGGTAACTCCCCCTTGTGGACATCCTCTTGTAGAAATAAAAATTGTTGTTAATGGTTTTTGGTGCCTTAATATGTTCAGTTTTTTCCAAAAATCTCCCACGCAAGCAACTTCTATCATTCGAACGAATATGATCCCCATGACCACACAATTTAGTCTGGTCAAGAACCTCTATTACTGTAATGTGCTTGGAGGTATAATGACTCTTCTGTTACTTTTGGAAGTGTATGTAGACAAATTGTATTTTATAATCTCAGCGTAGTGAGGTTGGCTCGACCATCTACTTGAACGCAGGGTATTGGCCATGCAGGAGCCTTTCAACAGGTTTCCTACAAATACAATAATGCGAGAAATAATTCAATTAAATTCGAAATTCTAACGAAAACACATAAATTGTGAGAACATGTAAGATAGCTTTCACTACCTCGCATATCTATTTCTATACTAGGTAACTGGTCAGTTTGGAAAATTTTTGAAGTACGCCTCGTAAATTTATTTTTGTAGAGGTATGGGTCTTGAGACGTGTTCCGCACAGTATCGTACGCTTACATATTGATATTTGCTTTCGTAGTTTAAGTAAGACTAAACGTTTAATTAAAAGATTCAACAACTAATATATTCATAATTTCCATATAATATTTATATGAAGACCTGCCCGTATTTAATTAAATTTCCAAAGAAGGAGAATCTAGCTTGTGTATGCGTATTCTGCAGAAACGTTTTCATTATATGTACATGGAAAAGAGGCATTTCTGAGCACCGTTATAATATTATTACTTCAAGCACTATCTATTTAGTTGTCCTAGGTTTGAACTTTCATAGTATTACGAACACGTTTTATTGTAAGTATCTAACAACATCGTGTAGCATCTAAGTTGCAAATTAATTTTGCGGTGCTGGCATCGAGTATTTTCACAAAGAGTTAGAGTTCCTTAATTAAATCTTATACAATTTTCATCCGTACCCATGTTGTGTATATACGCAGTTGCGCGTTTCAATCTCTAGTGAGGCCATTCATCAACGTGGTAGTGTTTAAAAATTCAATTATAACATTTGGGTGGGCCTCGACAACCGTAAAATAATAGAAAATATATACAGTTACTTGATCTCTTCGTTGTATACAACGTTAAATAGTGATAAGACGCATACTACCTTGTTGCGATACATCACGAGAACAAGAAGAAATATTAATATGAATAGAGTAATTAATGTTTTGTATCGCCGTAGCAAAGAATTGTAGAAAAACATGTCGTATAAATTACAGATGATGCTGACACTGGAATTTTAACGAAGCCATTTCATAATTTGTCGTAATGGTTATTGTTGTTCTAATGCAAGCAACCTGCACCAACCGCAGTAATATGTATGGAGTAGACTTCTAGTTCTTTTTGTTATTCGTATTCATAGGCTTCGTGTTTCAATTACAGGGCGGCTGCTATTTTAGGAAATTATGCTGTTTAATTTGTCAAAAATTCAATTTACTTTTTATTATTATATTCTTTGAAGTGTGATCATTATTCATTTCAATGCTACAACTTGAAAAAATTAATAACTTCTTCCTCTTAAAAAAGAACCTCTAGACTATTTCTCTAGGTTATTAGATATGTATTACAAACGTTATAAAATCTCTTACACAATTTTCATGAGAAACGATTACTAATTGGGATGAGTAAGTACTGAACTTAACTTTTATTTATGGAGCTGTGTGGAGAGGCTGTTGAAGATCGCAGGAGGTGCACTTTGAGGTAACAAACCTGTCTCATGATCAGATCGTTTTAGCTAAATTTGATACATAGATTACCCTCACTAAGTTGTAGCCTCAACTATAAAAAGGTTAAAGATAAAACAATGATACGAGCCTCTTTGCATTTCAGTTGGCCCCCACCTTAGGATTTTCTACATATGTGTCTGTCAGACAAAATACGAGTACCACACGAACTATTTTTTATTTTTCTTATGTTAAGTAGAAGAACCACGTCGAGTCTAATAATTTAATACAAAATAGGAACAAATAAAAAAAATGTGAACAAAAACATAACATATGGAAGTCACCATTTGTAGGTTTAGCTCTGGGTAACGTCACCTTTATTTTTTATATATGTATTTTTATGACCTTTTAACTTATCTTATT